>KZ805618.1:0-39824 GCA_003073855.1 Periconia macrospinosa
AACCTTTACTGCATTCATTACGCTTAGTCATCCTTCCCTGACCCGAAACGCTCCCGAATCGAACCCGTCACGTGCGCAACTGATAGCCACACGGCTAATTCCTGGTACTGACCTGTTTCCGATTAGCGTCCGAGTCCGTGCCGACGCACGGACTACTCCCCCTATATATTTTCTTCATTTCTCTGCACTGCTTCTGTCCTGTACACAACGTCTTGTAATCCGCCCAGAACCACCTAAGTATCGTACGTAGTAGTAATAGATTGGTTACACGAGAGATAGCTCCTTAGCATCCTCGTATCGAACCTAATCAGAACCTACCCGTAGCACTTTCGTGACAGGCCTAGTTTGTAGCAGATATAATAATTTTCCTTTTTTTAGTTATATTTCTTAGCCTTATTATCTTTTTAGTAATATTTTTTTTAGAAATTAGGGTTATAGTTTAAGGGTTTCTTAAATTTACGCTTTTTATTAATTTTAATAAAGGTGTTTTTTTTTATAGGATACTTTCCTAATAAAATACTCTTATGCGTAGAGTAAGTTTAGGTTTCTAAAGATTTATAGTTAGGGTAAAACTTTTTAAAAAGTTTTAGCTTAAACTATTTTTATTTACCTCTAAATTTTTAGCGCTAAATTAGGTTAGCTTAGGTTTTAAAAAATTTAATTAATGTCTACTTAACGGCTATAATAAGGGGGTGTAGTTAGATTTTATTTTTTATAGTATTTAAGTACTTATAGATATAGTCTCTATTTAAGTTATTTAGGGCGTTTTTTTTATTAATCTTCTACTACTAAAGCTATAGGATATATAATAGCTTAGTATAGCTTTAGCTTAGCTTCTACTTAATAGATTTAAGTTAAGAACGCGCTGCGCGCTTTTACTTATAGCTTATCCTAAATATATTTTAGAGGGCTAGCTTAAATCTATTCTAAGTAATGTCCTTTAGGTTTATAGTTTCTATAATATTATTCTAGGTGTCTTATACCCTAAAAGATAAGTAGTATTAAATAAACTTAATTTTATCTTAGTTATTATAGAAATAAACTAGGCTATTAACGTAGTTTTTTACTAGTTAAATTTAGTTATAATACTTACGTATACTATTCTTAGCGTATATATTAGGCGTATATAGCTTTAAGAGATAGTAAGCCGTACTACTATGTAATAGATAGTATTAAGGTAAAATATCCTTAGTATTAAGAGTTTATTAGCCTAGGTTAGGGTTAGGTATATAAGAAATAGAAATAGCTAGAACTAGACTAGTTTAGGCTAGATCTAGTAAGGCTTATAGATTTTATAAGTTCCTTTCCTTATTTTTAAGAGCTTAAATAGCTTTTTATTACTTAAGGTAAGTAATATAATTTTAGATTTTTTTAACTTTTTTATTAAATTTTTTAGGGTTAAGTAGTAAAGAAAGATTATTTTTAGCTTAGGTAGAGCTAGGCTTATTTAGGCTACCTATGTCTCTATTTAGGGGAGACGTAGAACGTTTAAGCTAATTTACCCTAGACTTAAGTAGTTTAGAGGTTTTAGTAGTATTTTAGAGACGTATTATTGTTATTTAATTTAATAAAAGTAGGATATTTTTAAATTAAATTATTTATAGTATCTTTTTAGGGTAAGTATTTAATTATAAAAAATAGGCTGTAGATTATAGTAGCTAATAGGCAGAATAACTTAATTTAAGTATACTAGTAGGTAATAGTTCTATAAATACCTGTCCTTCTAAAGTCTAAAGCTACCTCTACTTATCTATCCTAGTCTTAGCTATTTGCGTCTAGTCTTATTTAGTTTCTTTTAGTCTAGGATAAAGGCTCTAAAAAGCCTTTATACTCCTTTAGTCTATATGCGTCTAGAAAGGGCTATTCTTAAAGAGTTAGAGGTCTGCTGGTCTAGACTAGGTTAGACTGTAACACTTTCTAACTATATATAGTAAGTACTTCTTAAGTAACGCTAGGTACGTAAATAATATTAATATTTTTACTCTATATTATAGCGTATAGTATTACCTATAAAAAATTACTATAGTAGGGCTAGATATAAGTAATTAAAAGGAACTTTTTAACTATTAATACTCTAGCCTCTATAATGCTATAAAAAAGGTATTTAGTATTTTTAAATAATGCTAGCAGCTTTTTAAAATATAGTATAAGTTTAGTATTTAGATATAGGTAAAGCTAATATACGCGCTTATAAGTGTTTATAACTTTATTAATAAAGTAACTAGTAACTAGAATATTAAAAAAGTACTAAAGAGAGATAAAGATAAGGAAAAAGTAGTAGAAAAAAATAATAATAAGGAGCTAGATGCTACTTTAAAAAAAGAGGGCGTAAAAGAAATTTTACTTAGTAGTTAGTAAATAAGCTTTTTTAGAGATAATATAGTAGAGCGTATATAAAAAGATTATAATAAATATAAAACTTTTATATAAAAAAAAAAAAGGAAAGTAGTATATAAAAGTAGAGAGAAAGTAGTAGAAAGTAGTATAGAAGTATAAATACTAATACTTAGATGAGTTAACGCTAATATTCGTGCGTAGTTTTCTAAGTGTATTAATATATAATTATAACTTTATAAAAGGTACTATTTTTAGCCTAGATTTAATAATTTTTATAAATATATAGTTACTAATATATTAATGTTTATAACTACTTATAATACTATATAAATAACTATATCTAATGCTAAAAGTTAGTAATTTTTTAAAAATTAAGTAATACTATATATAATATTAATTACACTCTCTAGGTTAATACTAAATAATCTACTTTTTCTTTCTACTTATTATAGCTTTATAATAGCCTACTAATTATATACTTATATAAGTAAGCTAAAAAAACTTTTTAGCGTTATACTCTTTTTTAAAAGTATTAATAATAATATTTTATAAGCTAAAATTAAGCTCTACGTACGCTGCTATAAATACTAATATAGCTTTTTTTTATATATTTACTAATAGCTATTTAGTAAACCTACCTAAATATAATATAATTACTTAAAGCCCTTTACTAATTTTATTATATTTAGCTTTTTTTAACTTTTTTTATTACTTTTAATAAGTAAAGTAGTACTTTAGGTCTAAATCTAATAATATTAAAAGTAACTTTTCTACTAAGTTTATTATATTATTAATAGTAAGGGCGCTACTACTTATTACTAATATACTTTTAAATAACTAGTAGTAAAGCTCTTTAAATTAGAAAGGCGTTTTTAGAAACTTTTAAGCCTTTAGATATATATTTACGTACGCTATTAATATATATTCTAAAGCTATTATATACCTAAAAGAGTTAATACTAAACCTAGACTAATTTATTAGAGCTTTCTATACTTTTTAGTCTTACTTTAAGTAGTTATACTTTATTTTATACTATTTTTTAGTAATTATAGAGCTATAACTAATAACCTACTATATATGCTATACAGCGTAACCTTATACTTACTTCTTATACCTACTATCTACTTTTATTACCTAGTTAATAATATACTCTACTAGCTCTTCTAAGAAAGCTTCTATTATATTATTTATTTACTTTAACTTTCTAGTAGATATACTAGTAGGTGTCTTACTTTTAGATAGTATATAAGAATTTAATAATAATAAAGTAGGTATAGGTATTAATAAAAATAGTAGTAAGGGCCCTAGCGTAGGCGTCTAGGTTATAAATTAGTTATTTTAGGTTTTATTACTAATATTTACGTAATTTAGTATTATTAGATTTATACTAAAGGTATAAAGTAACGTATAAAAAATTACTATAGTAAGTGCTTAGTTTTACTTTAAAAGACTCTAGGTACTAATTAGTAATTAAAAGCTAAAATTACTAGTAAAAATACCTAAAATTATTTTAAATAGTATATATTAGGTTCTACTAAATATAGCTTAGCTAATAGCTAATTACCTACTTATTTAACCCTATAGTAGCGCGCGCGAGCCTTACTATATACATCTAACCTAAATCCTAAACCTGATAAACCCACGAACGGGCCCTAAGATTCTGGGCGTAACATTTTATAAGGAACTAAGATTTAAGGTTTATCTCGCAGATAAGGCAGGCAAGGCGACCAGAACAGCGCTGGCCCTGCGCAGGATGAGGGGACTGCACAGTGCAACCGAAGGCTGTCAAGCATGCTTCCTCTGCCTCATCCGCCTTCTCCGCCTCCTCAGCCTCCTCGATCGTCGCCAGGCATGCGCACAGCGTACGCAAGAAGCCTCCAACCCGAGTTGGCCTGCATGCTGCTCCCAGCCTGTCCGCTTGAACCAGCCTGTACGCTCGCAGGCAGGGTTGGATCCACCCTAATCGATAGAAAAGTAGCAGGTACTGGAGCCCACTGTCGATACGTAGGAAGCAGGTGGGCGGGTGTAGGAGGCATACTTCCTGGAGGGGGGCATTACTCCCGTTGGCCTAGGATGCAAAAGAGGGCGGGAGGAGCCGCAGGCGCTACGCCTACTTAAGGCTAGTTAGGGGGAGAGATGCCCCCTAGAGGGCGTGTCGGAGCGCTGTTCATGCGATGTGGTTATTCCCATGGCGAAATTGCACCTGTTGAGCTGTGGCCTTCTTCTGTCAACGAATCGAAGTCACAGTGCATATATATGAAGGCATACTGTCTATCGGGCTTCTTATAACGGAAACTAGACACCTGCTGTCCCGAGACACCTGTCGTCCCATATGGTTCAGTTTCGCTAATTTAACGTTTTCGTGCCTCGCCAGTCTGGAAATAGCCTACACGTGATGAAAAGGCTATTGAGATTGGCTCGCTTTGCGATCTACCTCGGATCGACATATTAGAGTACGAGGGTCGTCCGGCGTGACGCGGGGGGGCTTTTTCGACTCATTCATGACCTACCCATTCGATCTGGCGTATCAATTACAACATAGCGAAGTCATCTTTTGCATTTCATATCGTAAGAGGACAATCGATACCTTCACTCTATCTGCTATAAAGACCCCCAGGAAATGTTTCGCGACTACTTATGATGATAAACCTGGATATACAAGCCACATCCCTCAATCTATCCTTCTCTAGAAGAAACTGTCTTTACGGGTTGCTGTCCTTTCGATTCGCAGCTGTGCACAACCCTGATAGTGGAGTATGCATCACAAAGGGGCTGAAACGTTTGAATTACGGAATATGTACGCGGTAGCCCCCATCAACAGTCTATATTGATCCCGTTCTACGTTCTTGGGGGCCAGGCAAAAGAACGCAGCGGTGTTTATAAGAAGGTACGTCATCTGGAAGAATGAACAGTCTGAGGTTGGATTTTGTACGAGAGACAACCGATAGACAAAATATTAAAGATTCATGGTACGTTTCCCAGAAGCAATCCACGAAGTTGTCCAAGAACGTCGCACCCTACAGAGCTCACTGTATGACCAGATTCCCTCTCAGTCAATATCCACCGAACATCTTCAGGGCCATCCGGCTTCTCCACAAAATCCCTCACAAGGTAGTCATTTGCATCCGTTTTGATAACTGAGAATTAATGAAAAGTCTAGACCAACTCGAGAGTCTGGAGTCTTCCTCTGGGATTAGTGCTACATGGCTCCCATACACTCTTCGATGGCAGTTCATGCTTGCCTCTACGCTTGTAGCCCTTTGTCTCTCCTCCTGTTCTCTTCTTCTGGTATGGTACTCGACTAATCATTCTGGCCTCGGCGATGACAATGGAACCTCAATAGTCCTTTTTGGCTGGCGCTTCGTCCCAACTTTGATGGCCGTCCTTTACACCCAACTAACTACAATGCTTTTTGACGACGTGAAACGAACAGAGCCTTTTCATCGTCTCACTAAAGCGTATCCAAAAGGGGCCAGTGGAGCTAATACGATATTACAAACTCGCCCAGCCTGGTGGTCAGCATTAGCAGACGGCTTTTCCAAGAAGAAAAACGGAGGGCAGCGCAGTACAGCTCTGATTTACAGCGCCATGATCAATATCACGGCATTTTTGCTCATCTCTCCTCTATCGTCATCGCTTTTGACATCGAGGACGGTTTCTATCTCTGAGAATCTTGAATTCAGGAGAATGATACCCGCTCGTGGCAAGATGATTGTTTTGAGCCCTGGTCGAGAGACCTTTTTGCGCACCACGTCCAATTTTCTTGCAAATATCTCTTCGACGGATTGGATTACCGATTCATACGTCGTTCTTCCTTTCTGGCCTTCGGAACAAAAACCAAACCTCGGCCTAGATATACTGAACAAACCCGGGTCATGGGAAGTCGATGCAATGGTTTTCAGTGCTGACTTGAGCTGCGAAAACATGTCTCTTGTTAGTATGGAAACGACTCGTCGAGCATACACCGAGAAAAATTACAACTGCTCTACATCACCGCATGAGCTCGTCCAATTCTGTAACGACAGCCCGCCAAGAGATCCTGTGCTGGTTCTTGACGGGTATATTCCCTTAGTGTCGGCTGTGTTTGAATCCACGGATGAATGCCGGTACCAGATGGAACTGCCTTATAATATGCTCTATACTGACCCTTCTTCTGGTGGCAGTATGACCTGGGCCAACATGTCACATATCGGTTTCGATAGGCTTGTAGTGCAGCCCTCAGCACCCTGGGTCACTGGAAACAAAGTGAAGTCTCCCGGCCCTCTAGATCCCGTCTTTTACACCAATTATTCTGCTGCTTGTGGTGAACGAGAGATCTTGCTGTCCACTACCCCTTGGACATTCCGATCGCCTTGGTCGGACGATATTGATGGAATGTATGATGAGTATTCCACGATGCCTTCGATAACAAATATGACAATAGCAAAGAACATCAGTTTACAGTGTTTACTGTGTTCCCCCACATACACGATGGCTGTGGTGCCTATCACAGTGTCCAGAAAATCGGGCAGCATACAAATCGCGATGTCCGAAGACAATTACGCTATCCGACATATTCCTGTTCCAGATAGTCTCATGGATCGCTCGGCCGTACAACTGATCAGTCTTTCACAAAATTGGACGAAGGCTGTTGGGGGAGCCCGGGACTCCTATAAACCAGGGGAGCTTTTAAGGTCCGGTTTGGCATCGGTACTATCGACTCGGTTCAGCAATAATCTCACAAACATGATTGGAAACCCTGAATTAATCGTACAGGCTTCTCGTCTACGTAAGCGATTCTTCCACGAACTCATATTCTCGTCAGTTGCCATGTCTGGTGCTTTTGAGATAGAAGCAGCCCATGGCGTGCAGGTAATGGCACACAAAAGAGTTATAGTTGTGGCAGGTGTCGGGATCACGCTCGCTATCTTGCTGGGTCTTTCATCTTGCCTCACCATTGTCCTCTGGTATCACACTCGCCTCAGCCGCAGACCAATGAGTGTGCAGAATGACCCGGCGCTGACAGTAAACTTGGCAATGCTAATGAATAGCCAGTTGAGAGAGCCAATGTACTTCCAGGAACTGCATCGAACCACGAACAAAATCTCAAAACAAGCTTTACAGTTTAGAGAATACCATTTAAGTAATAGCCAGCTTCATGAGGTTCACAACGTTCGGGGCAAAAAGAAAGGTCGGTTTGACAAAGCACAGCTCCCTACTAAGATTGGCCGACATACTTCTCCCATCGTACACTCCTTACGGCCGTGAGAAAAAGACGCTGATAAGACTTTGTAGATATTCACGTACCTGCCGTTAAGCGGGTAGCGAATTGGAAACCAATTTCCATCCGATTTTACACACTTGTGATGCTTCTTACTCTATTGCTCGGCCTTCTGATAGCGATATCGGTTCTGCACGAAATTGCAGTCGACGGTGCCTTGTACCAGGGGGTGTTCGTCTACCAGGTTGATACTTCGCTGTTTAGTGACTATTGGGCCGCTTTCTCACCATTTTCATTTCTGCCATCCATCATTGCAATCTTAATTGGTCTTTGGTGGGGCTCTCTGGATGGTACTATTCGTTCTCTGGAGCCATACGTTTCCATGTCAAGGTCACCGAAACCAATGGCGAGTGGCGTGGGTCTTGCATGGACTTCATCGTATTGGATCTGGGCTTCGGTTAGGGCTATTCGAAAGAAGAACTGGGGGATTGCGGGTCTTACTCTAGGCACCACACTCAGCCAGATCTGTAAGTTAACATTATTAACACGAACTAGCTTGAAGATGTTCTTACAACCATCAAGTAATCGTTTCAATGTCGGCCTTATTCGAGATTAACTCTGGCTCTTCTCTTGTGCCACTGAAGGTGCAGCGCTCACTCGAACTCCGACAAAATCCCATCATTCAATATGATGACAGGAACTTCGATTGGCTTATATGGGATCGCAATCAAAATGCCAGTGAGACGTCGTATCGGAATAGTTCGACTAGTTGGATATACAGTGCAACTAATCAACTGACCCTTCAGGGTGCCGGCCCACGGTGGAGCCTTGATGAGTGGAGTTTTGTTCCCTTGAATCTATCTCAAATCTCTCAGTTGCAGATTCGCCAACAGTCGATGCAAACGCTTTCTTCGTATGGAAAAATCCAAATGCCATCTACCAATGTTATTCTTAAAACTTCTGCTATCAGATCGAGTCTTAAATGCGAGCCAATACCTCTGCTAGAGCAAAAGTCCTCGTGGGTCATAAAGCATAAAATCAGATATCCGTCTGGATTGTGGACAGCATCGAAACTTCCCCTGGCTGCCTATACATTGGGCACTAGGTTATTGAACAACACCAAATTCAACACATCTTTGCTAGCAGACCCAGCCGATGCCCTTGGCTGTTGCATCAACAGGTCGAGTAATACCCATCAGAGCGCTACAGGCTACTGGTCCAAAGTAGCTATTGACGCTCCTGCCCAGTGGCCAGAGGTTCTACCATTTGTGAGCAAATGGATGTTGGGCAATGCTTATCGCATATCTGACGTGGTAGACCTCTCACAATATCGTCAAAATGACACCCGAGAACTCATTAGCGACTTCGACCACAACGATATCAAATTGGACAGGGTGCCAATGTTATTCTCCGAACAGCCGGCTCTACAGGCGGTTTACTGTGACCCTATAATTGAGACTGCCGAAGCGTCTGTCACTGTAGACGTAAGTAGCGGTCAAGTGCAAGAATACCGTATCTTGGATAATCCTCAAGTTATCGAATCGCCTTGGCTTGAGATGAGGGTGCGTCGCGCCAATAAAGATAAAAGTTGCTCTTCATGCCTCAATTGTTCAAATTGTGTTGATAGTCTGAATTTGGACGTAATTACAACGGACAGGCAAGTGTTCCTCTAACATAAATTCAATCTATAATTGCCATTACTGACATTTTCTAGTTATGGCATAATTTTTCTTAACACTCTCCTCGGAGCCTCGAGTCACTCAAGTGCCAAGTACGTCCCCCGTACGTGGATCGTTAGCGGCGTTTCAATCCAAGACAACTCTGATCAAGGCTATGCCTTCAGAGATGAAACTCTTGGTCTCAACCTCGACCTAATGACTTACGCCATGTTTGTCGTAGCCGGAAGATCACCGCATGCTCTCCTCAATGCTACTACTCTGATGAATGCCACTCAACGAGTATTTCAGACGTACTTCCAGCACTTCGTCGCCGCTGGGTGGGCATATCAAACCATCAACGAGTCATTGCCGAGCGATTTTCCGCCGCCACTTCCATGGCGCGGAACTGATACCGAGGGAACAATTATCCAACTGAATGCAACTTTCAACATGACACTCCCGCCAATGTATCCCAGAGCCAGAAAGAATGATACAAAGGAACGAGTCTACGCGAAGCTGGATACCAATCGCACCACAGTGGCTAACGTGAGCGAGCCAGTCGATGCACTATATATCAGCGATACGGCTACCTGGCTCTCCGTCGCGATTCTCGCGTGGCTGATTGTGATTACAGTGGTCATTATAGGCATACAGATCAAGCACAGACATCTCATGTTCCGCAACGTTGAATGCATAGCTGATGTGCTCGTGCTTATCGCGGGGAGCGATAATTTTTTGAAGCTTGTAGGGGAGCGATAATTTTTTGAAGCTTGTAGGGGAGCGAGGCGCTGAGCTGGCAAAGGACGAGAGTATACATACGCGACTAGGTTGGTTCCGCAAGCCTGATGGGGAAGTGCGGTATGGGATTGAGGTTGTGGGAGGAGAGAATGCGGTCGAGTGGGTGGACGCCCCGGAGCATCTGATGGATGCGAGTAGTGTCGAAGGATTTGCGGGGTAAGAATCGAATACTGAGTGTAAAATAAGAGATGATTGCACTGTCTATTCTAAGATACAAAAGAAATAGTCTTATATACAAAAGGAAATCCGCTAGGGCAATAGTAAGTCCTGATCCGAGTCGGTTTCAGTCATTGTATCAGCAATTCGGATGTTGTATGATCCGAAGTGGTTGAAAAGGCAGTGGTTTTGTGCGACAAGTAGAGGGAATGAAGGTTGAATTTTCTGAGGTTGAGAGAGACGGGAGACTGGTGGAGAATGTCTTTTTAGAAGAAGCGGTGAGGGCTTAACTTAGTGCCGTCTATTCCTATTATACTCTTATTAGTTGTAGCTTTCTCTAACGAAGAGCTTAGTAGAGTAGGACTAGTGCCGGGGGCGCCTACAACTACTAGCACTATGTCTAAGTCTAAGAACAACTGTCATTGCTCCGTGGTGTTGTCTCTGTCTAAGACGCCGCCCTAAGGCAAGTTGTAACTACTGGCCGCCGTGTGGAAGTCGAAGAGCATCGATATTCCGCTAGTGTCTATAAGTCTCCCCCTGGCTGGGTGTAGGCGGGTCTGTGGGGGCGAATGCTGCATTGAGCCAGCATACAGACTTCCTATGGTATTTATTTTCCCTATTCTGCAGCGTACTACCTATGGTATCTTGGACATGTGCCGCCGTGGAGAGGCTGCAGCGTTGTGGCCATCCCTTCTCAACCCTTTTAAGCTTAGATAAACACACGTGATGGAGAGCCTCTCACAACGGTCGCAGCTGCCTTTCTATCCGCTGCACATGAGCTGGACTACGTTGAATAGGTACACATCAGTTTAGGTATTCTGTAGAGGTAGCCAACTTTGGCCAAAATGGGCGAAGACTCTGACAAACACCCTGGAGCACCACCGACTGACCTTTTTTGTTCGATAGTTATTGCAAGCTCGCTGTGTAATTGGAAGGTCACTGACTTTCATTGGCCCGCCATTAGTTTTCCACGTTGCGAACATGTTTCAAGGTTATATATGCTGTACAGCGCGCAGGATAGTAGATCAAGTGACGGCTACTTGCCTTGCTTCCCCTACAAGGAATTAAATATTGCGCAGCATACATCTTCAACGCATGAATAAAGAGATACAGATGGACCACTTTAAAAAAGAATAGAACCAGCTCCCCACAACACCTGCAGTCATCCCAACTGACACGCATACGCAATTGGGATAACTCTGTATGCGTATGCGTCTTAGTATAAGATGATCATTCCTGCCTTAAAACATTTGCCGGCCATCTTATCCATCACAAGTGCGAGGCAGGGCACGCAGTACATATATAGGCGAGAATCTCACTACCTGCAGCGGGCAAACACTTTTATATTGATTCGAAATCCTATGTTACTCTACTTAATTGGAACTTCGCGTGCCTCAACAGCTCGGGAATTACCAAAAACGGTAAACCTCCATGACCCATTGTAGAAATCGATTACCGGGCAAGTGGTTCCCCCCACCTGTCCCGATGTGTCATCCAAAACCCCGCGTAGCCCGTGTTCAAAGCTTATACGTTCGAAACAACAGGCCCATCAAGTCCTGGAAGCGGAGCGACACTGGGCCAGTTATGCCTTCATAACTTGAGCCTAAAGTCCGTAGCAGCTTGCTGCAGGCGGGTGAGCCTCGTTTTTTCCTGGCCGAAGCAAAACGGCCTCAAATCTGCCTCCAGCTCCTCCAGCTCGGTATATGCATTTCCCAGCGTAAGTATAACACGCCTGTTCCAGCGGCTTGGCTTGAATCGGTCCGCCTCGTCCTCTTTTCCGTACGGCTCTACCATGCGGTCCTGTGTTGCCGTTGCAGAGTGTACTAGTGCGAGACCTACAAAGTGGGCGTCACTGACGGGAAGCCCCTGTTGGATAATCGGGGCCGCCAACTGGGTTGGTAGTAGGCGAGTGATGGTTGCTGCTGGCGCCACCCCGTTGATAGTGATATTGTCCCTGAGGCCACTGATCGCAGTGAGCGGATCAAGCCGACCAGCTACGCGTAACCCGCAAGTTAGTACACCGTTCCGATGACGGGTGGCTGCAGGCTATTTCCAGCTTACCGCTAGCTTCCCAGCAGCATACACAGGTAGCGACTGCTCTGGTGCGTAAGCTGTGGCGCTCATCGTTATAACAATACTACCTACCTTGAATGCTATTCTTGCGCATCGTACTCCATGCGAGCTTTACGAAATGGAGCACTCCACGCAGGTTGACACCAAGGACGCTAAACGTCGCCTCTTGTAGCTCTCCCTCAGCGTCGAGGACATCAGCGAAGTAGTTTGTTTCTTCGGAAACGCCTGCATTAGCAAAGGCAAAGTCGATGGGTCCCACTGCGTCAAACACGTCTTTGAGCGACTTCCAGGAGGACACATCAAAGGCGTGAAATCGCACACCGTCCGGCAGCTCGTTTGGCGACGGTTGATTGACGTCTAGGATGTGCACGGTTGCATTCCGACTGGCCAATATCTTTGCTGCTGCGAGCCCGATGCCTGAAATACCGCCTTGAGAATTGTGGGGGTGACTCAGCTCTCGAATCCAGCGCAGGGATTTCCTCCTCGCGAATACGAAGAGAAGTCATTGTTGCTGTCTACCCAGGGTCTAGAGTTAGTGAGAACCTGGGGTATGTAAACAATGAAACAACTATTATATGCACCGACATAAGCCTTTAATAGCCTACGTTGTGACAATTTAAACTGCGACCGCAGCAGCATCGCGTGTCTACTTGTAAATGGGCAGCCAAAAAATTTACATCGGCTACTTGCCACATTTGGTATTTACCCGAGCAATCGCAATCGGCAACAATTTTTGTCCTCTCCAGCTCTCCCGCCCGTTTTTCCTTCAAAAAAAAGGCTGAAAAAGGCACCTTTTTGCTGTGTGGGGTCCACATACATACCATAGCACGCAAATTACTAACCGGACGAGCAATCGCGGCTTTCTCCACAGCGTGTGCATCTCGGAATCCCGAAGCCAATCCATGTCCGTGTTCACCGGGCTGAGATAAGCAGTCCATAGCAGCTTTGACAACGTGATGCGCATCTCCATCCAACCAAGACTGTGGCAGGGATCAGTGAAATTAGAATTTAGAAAATTCAAAAGGATTGAAATAGAACTCACTCTTGACAAAGGTATCGTGGCCCTGACGGAAGCCGTAAATATTTCTTCCAAGACTGAGCCGAATTGGACGAGAGTTGATTGGGAATCGTTTGCTGAAAAGTGGAAGCGCTCGCGATATGGGGAAGAATTGAAGCGTAATATTCACCATATCTCCTACGCAACTCTAGCATTCGAACTGGCTGCTTTCCGCTGAGGAACCAGAACGAATACGGTATCTTGAGACCTGCGTGTAAGCAGCTTACTAGGGGCGTTTTTCATCAGACTTCGATTTTGAGAGCTTTTGGCTCACACTGCTACATGCAGCAGTACAAGGTCCCGGGAATTTAGAAAGCAGATGGAAATAGAGGTTGTAAAGAACCGAGGAAATGGAACGCAAGAGAAGCTACATCATTTCAAAGTTCACTTTAGTTAACTGACCAAAAAGAATCTGTGGGTAATGTGCTGATGCACTTCAACCATACCAATCTGCAAAAAGAACCAGCCAGCCAGCACTCAACGACCAGGTGGTGACCCTTGGCGTATCCCCCTCATCAACTATGCCCATTGTGCACAGCTGTTTTCTTTTGAAGTTTGTAATGAACTGGGGAATAATTGAGCTTAGGTTACTTCGGTACATGACGTTAAGTATCGTTGCGGCTCTTAGATAGGGCTACTAGGTAGGTAGGTCCATAGTCCTTATCGGCAACCCACCATAATTTCCTAGTGTCTGCATTAGTTTCACACGACACGGCTTATTTCCTTATGCCGTCGCCTCCGAAAGTCCGATTCTGATTTCACTTTGATCGCCTGAGAATCCCTACTATTGGGTTCACTGAAGGCTTATTTGTCTTGCCGTCGAAGAGAAGTTGAAACGGTCTTAAACAATTGATATCGAATGCCACAGGTGTTGTCGAATTTCCACCAATCAACATCACTGTATATTTCAACTGAATTGTTTACCATGAGCATTTTCCAAGGCAAACAACACGCATTTTAGATCGTAATACCCAAATTCATATTTGTATTCATGCTATGAACTGAGTTGATACCTCTACCTCCGGCTGGGGTATGGCCCAGGCCCTAGAACAATAGCCGAGTTTTTCTCTCGTGTGTTCGTCGTCTCAAGCTGCCCTTTCGATAAAACGTACATATGCAGAAGGCTTCCACCACATGAGATGCATTTTACTCCGGCCCTCCCAGTCCAAATCCTTATCAAGCAGCTCCAGGTCGTATTTCCACAGCATTTTCGTAAACATGAGGCTCAATTGCATGTACGCAAAACTGTTGGATTCCGATTAGTCTTTGCCAATACGTTCGTGGAGTATACGGGAGCCAGGGATATATCATACTTGCGACCCAAACAGCCCCTAGTCCCGAGTGAAAATGGCTGGCTAGCCTCCTTGATATCTTTGCAGTCTTTGTCGATCCAGCGGTCTGGTTTAAACGCCATTGGGTCGTGAAAATTGTTGGGGTCGTGGGTAATAGTCCACGCGCTCGTATACACTTCGGTCTGTATTTCCAATCAGCAACCTACATAGTCATTTTCTTGGCCTTTGGGAAGCGCCTCGGTTCTAGAACTCACGCCTTTCGGAATGTAGTTTCCGTCCACGACGGCACCTGGGGATATACGTGGAAATCCTTGAGATCCTGGAGGGTATATTCTGAGGCCCTCGCTGATGACAGCTTGGAGATAGGGCAGCTGCAGTGCGGCCGTGCTGTTGATGGATTCGTATGTTTTAAAGCGTTCGCGAACCTCGTGTTTGAGCTTCTCGTAGCACTCCGGATTTTGAAGGAGGTAGAATGTTGTAGCGGCTAATGTAGTCGCTGTTGTCTCCCCTCCAGCAATTCTGTGAATGTGTTAGTGATTGTGATGGTGGAGAAGAGTCTAGATGCATACACAAGCGTTGAGGAATGAGCTGTCAACTCTTCCAGTTCCATTTGGCCCTCTTTCAACTTTGCTATCAATGACATGAGGAAATCCTTGCGAGGCGACTCCTTCTCTAGTCGCCTTGATGATGTTTTGCCGTCAGCGTTGTGCGCACTTACGTATCCAGTGCCAAAAACTTACTTTGCAACCTGTTGGCGGGCATAACGAGAGTTGCTGTTTTGAACAACTAAAAGCGATGGGAAGAGGATCCTTGCAATAGTGGGGACAAGAGGAATGCGGTGCAAATTGTCGGCAAGGGTGATAAAGTATAGATGTTCCACTACAAGGTCCGGCCAGGAGTGAGTACGTCCTGTCAAGTTATATCAGCCTTTTGTAAAGCTTGGTCGTGGACTCGTGGCATGAATATGCAACTTACCAGCTTCAATACTCCCAAACGAACTGCCGAACGCCATTTCTGCTAAAACATCAAACGATACCATCTCAAACCACTTTGTGATGTTCAATCCCTTCGTTTTAGCGCCTTCTACGGTTCGAATGCGAGAAATGAATCGATCCACAGTATTGCTTACAATGTCCTCCTGCTCAGTCAACGACTTTGTTGAAAAGGCCGATGATAGTGATTTGCGCATGCCTCCGTGCCTTCTCGGGTCCCGCTCGCTCCCGACACAAAGAGACCGAAAGCCAGCACCGTACAAGTTGTAGAAGGTGCTCTTCACGAAGGTTTGTTGCTTGTGTGTCCCGGCAAATCCATAAATGTCTTTCCACGAGGCGACAGAGGCGAAGGAGAGTTCGTTCGGGGAGACACGAAAGACGGGTCCTGATGCTGGTAAGATATTCTGCCAATCGTAAATGATGAAAACCGCGTTCGTTATACTCACCATATTTCCTATGCTGCGTTTCAATAGCTCTGTGAAGACGACCTGATTGGGAATGGTAAACCCTCCAAAGCTGCAAGATGAAGTCAGTAGCTGGCTTGCCTGGGGGTCAGTGGCGGACCTACCAAACTAGATCGTGCAAGCCACGGCCCTGGGAAAGATGCTAGCGGGTGAAAGAATATATTGTATATCAGGTTGCAGGCAGTGCATAGAGTGACAATCTGGGTCAATTCAGTATTCGATTGCAAAGATAGAAAAAAAGGACTCTTACCCCCGCTATCAGGATAAGAAGTGTGGGGTAACTTGCGTCCTCTTTTTGCAGAGGGCTCAAATACCGAGCCACAATTTGGGTGTTGAACATTGTGTTATTGTGTCAATAATACGCCAACTGAATATCGATATCTGTTTTTTGAGCAAGTGGGCCCTCAAGAAAGGAGGTAATCCAAGAACAGGATACAAATACGATGTGAATTGGTGGTTGTGTATACGCGCAGCGGACACTGTTCCAGATTACCGTGCAAGGGTCCTTCACAATCCACTTTTGGAAATGCCCGAGCTTAACCTGGAGAGGTGGTACATCAGGCCTATCATCTACTACACTGCTGCTTAAATAATTCCTTAAATTTCTAATCGCTCTTCCATGAAATTCTAATCATGAGGCTGCTTGTATATTTGCCGCAAGTCTTTTTGGCTTCGCGAAATGGTGACGTTTTCTGAGTTTCTTCGGCTCTCGGAAAAGTCCGGAAAACCTACAAGTAGGCAAAGCTACTCCGCTTTCAAATCGTTAAGGCTGTGTATTTTCTAAAGCATGGAGGCCAACATAGCTAGACATGCTGTATCACCTTCTTAGTAACATATGGCGCGTTGAAGCGAACAAACATTGTTGAGTCGAGATTGACTGACGCTTGTTTCCGGAGTTTTTCCGAAATGCAGAGCGTGGGTGCTGTGGCCGGAAATATCAAAGAAAAAAAAAAAAAAAAAAAAAAAAAACCCCCGAGTCGGCGTAATCTAGGATGTATTGCACTTTCGCAAGCTACTTAGTACATAACAGTTTACATGGAAACGTAAAATCTCCAAGAATTAGGGTATAACTGAATGTTGAGGCACAAAGTAAAAAAGATGGGGCCGTCACCCGCCCGATCTACCGTATTTTGTTCCATTCGTAGGACACATTCTCTCATTGGCTCGTAACCAGAGCGCTTTTCTACAGAATATAACCTTAGTCTATTCCAATAAAATATTTTGCATTCGATCTCAAAAACTAAGGTGCTCGTGACAGAGATCGTTATGGCGCTGGCGTACCTATTGCCGTCGAGATCCGGCCCTTGACATTGTATCTGCTATCCTCGCCTGAGGTGTTCATGGACTCACCAAGACATCCGAACACCTAACGCCCAACCCAGCGATTTCGATTTCCATGGAAAACATCTTCAGCACGAACAAGGCGGTCGGCCGTGTTTTCAGAAGTGACGACTCAGGAACCAGACCGAAGCCACTCCCAGGTTCTACAGTCACACAGACAAACCGCATTTGGTATCATCAGAGCTCGGCGGCACGAAGATATCTTAGCGGCACGAGTCTCCAAACTATTGGTGAGAGATTTATGGAATATCTTAACGCCGAGGTTGCAGAAATTATGATGTCGAGTGCAAAAAATGAGTGGGTGGAAGTGCCAGACTTATTTGATTTTCTAAAAGACATGGTGTTTGTTGGAGCGTTGAACACTCATTGGATAACCATATTCTCTTGTACCTCTCAAAAACTTCTTTCTGTACATTGAGAAAGTTATATAAGGTATAGTTATACTACGAGACAGATTTTGTAGAAATAATTTTAGGGTCTAGCGTTGTTATAGTAGATAGAAGTTGGTGCGTTTGTTATAAGCGCTAGGATTTAGGGAAAGTAAAAGTGGCAAGATATAGGTAGGTTCTACGGCACAGCAACGTACATTTTGAATTTAAAATTAGTCATAAGCGCTTTAGGCAAGCTGATAGGAAGAATGAAAGAGGTTTTGAACGGCGTCGTGTAGTTATGGTTAATTTTGAAGAGAGACTACGGTAATTAGTGCTGGAGATAAGACTGGGACGTAGTATAAAGCAGAGCAACACTGGTTGCAGCCTCCAAACCCCCTTATATTATACTGTAAATATATGCAAGCGTTAGAACCGAATGTAAATAATGATGGGAGGGACACGGGAGGCCTCTGGGGACAGAAAGTTCTTTTTAAGGGATGAAGTGGGACGGCGATTGGCTGCCTGCTATGCCTGTCAGCCGGGCATAGCTGCGATTCGCGGCTAAAACTGTGTAGGAATCACTCAATCAATCACTTGCCTTGAAGTGTATTTGTGTTGTTTGTCCGAAAACAAAAAACTGGTTAAAATGGTTTTAAAATCATCCCGTGAATTCATAAAAAGAAGGTCTAATCTAAGAATAAACAAAAATACAGAGCTTGGGAAAAAACAAAAATAAGGAGTGATTGGGAGACGGAGACACAGACGCTTACAAACCCTTCATCTGCTCAAGGAGACTTCTGCTAAAGAAATTGGGCACCCTCGACGTAGTACTTGAAAGAAGAACTCGAAAGGTCCATGACCGTACTCGCCCCGGTCGGGGTGTTTGCATTCGTACTCTTAAGCTTTTGCCACGCACTTTCCATGAGTTGGTGACCAGGAAATAGTTTGCTAGCCATCAACCTAGCCTCGTCAATATTGCTGTCGAACCCGCCCGTCGCCACCAATCTCGCGTTCTTTAAATCACCGTGTGCTTTGATAAGTTTGTTGATAGATGACTTGAGATTGTCGCCCCTCTTTATGACTGAATCGTTTTTCTCATCGCCTTTGCCTTTGAGGTAAGGGCAAAGAAAAGGAGGGACGTGGGTCATGAGAGCACCAGTTGGTCCAATCAATGTGAAGGAAACACAGCCCGTGAGACGATCTGTAAGTATCTTTCGCCCTCCCGTTGCCTGGATTTCGCCTGTGGCTTTGATTTCTTTTCCTCCCATGTCATCGCATTGGTATCGCTCCCATTTTCCTGTCTTGGCATCGAGGTAGCCGGCGTATAGCATTGGGACGTAAACTCCAGTGTGGTCACCGATTGTTTTAATTTGCTGTTCACCGGGTGGGGCTGGAGTTGGAGGTCGAGGTGGAGGTGAAGGTGGAGCTGGAGGTGCAGGTGGAGCTGGAGGTGCAGGTGGAGCGGGAGGTGGAGGTGGAGCAGGGGGTCTTGGGTTGGCACGCACTCCAAGATTCTTTCTATAGAAATGTCAGATTTTGGAGTATCTCTATGTTAAACTTCCATCAGGGGGAGGACATACGCAACAACTCCATCGTTCAAAGGCTGTGGAAGGGCGTTTGCTACTTGGTTAATAAGTGCCAGACCGGCAACGAGAGTTTTGAAAAGGACACGCATTTTCCCGAAGTATGCTACTGGAGAAGATAATTTCTCGAAATTGTTAGAGGTGAATGGAGGTCTGAGTCTTTGTTGAGAGATGATACCGAGTTCTGTTGTGATGAATGTGAGCTGAATATAAACTTCTTTGGTATGCACAGACATCATAAGACTATACAAAGCAAAAACGTTGTCTCTATTAACTGTAGTAAGTTTATAAGAAGTAAGCCGTGACGTACGCCGTAATGGACTCCAAAACGATGCAATTATGATAGTTGAGTCAGATAGAGATAATAGGCCTGTCAAAAAATGGCAAATAGACATACTACAAGAGGATCCCGGAAAAGTCCCATAAAATCAGCAGGGCCTTTGACAACATGACGAGATGTACTTCGACAAATACTTTGTTTAATGGTTCTAAGAAATATACGTCTATAACAGGTAGAGGAAGTGAGTAACGTTTAGATTCATGGTGATACTATATTCATTTTTGAAAGAAGCAAGTGCTAAGAGTCCGAACCATTGTTTATCTCGGTGACCATTTTTCTCCGCACAGAGGCATGAAGGCTGTTATTGGCCATAGACAACGTACTGGTGAATGCACGGAAGGCAGGTGTTTACCCAATCATCAAGTCTTAGCCAGTTGTACCGCCTTACTATTTCTTACCCAGTTGTACCGCCTTATTATTTATAAGCTGTTATTGGCCGTAGACAACTAAAAATAGTGCGGCGTACGGCCTGCAGTACTAGCGAATGCACGAAATCAGGCAGGCGTTTGTTTACCTAATCATCAAGGCTTACATACTCAGTTCAAGTTGTACCGCGTTATTGCATATAAAGCGCGTTGATGAGCTTACTATTCACTTCCATCACACTGCAACTTCGCCTCACTTCCGCTGAAACAAAAGGATGTCTGACACCAAAAACTCATCGCACCGGTCATCGGCATTGACACGTCTGGTTACCAAAATCCACCCCCCGCCCCGCCCGGACTATGGTCCAAAACACATGTGCGGACCGGATCGCCGCCCCCCCTCTCTCCTAACTCGTACCCTCAATCATTTCTTTCCCCAGGCAGTCGCTACAGATGTGGCATGGTACATGCCTTCTATTGGTCATAAGCTCACACAAACTCATGACTTTTTTATCGAGGCTACTGCATTGGAAGAGAAAGATCTTGTGCCTGCTCTGTACGAATTGAGAGAGAAGATTTGGACGATTGGTGCTTATCCATGTTATGGTCTTTGGTGGTTTGTTCTGCCGGGAATTTCCGGCTTAACAGGGTGGTGGGAAGAGGTTGTGCAGACAAGAGCTGAAAGGGGTGAGCTCATATTAGATATGGGTTGTGGGTAAGTGAAAATTTCCATGGTGGGTAAATTCGGAATCCAGCTGATTTGCATCATAGCATAGGACAGGAGATCAGGAGGGTGGCGGGTATCAAGGGCGTAAAACCAACTCAACTATATGCCCTAGATGTATCTCGAGAGATGTGGGACTTGGGTCTAAGTTTCTTTGGTGATGCCGGTTCACCACCAGCAGAATTCATTCACGCGGAGGCAAGAAGCTACTTTGACCCTAGCTCGTTACGACACAATTCCGAACGGTTATACCAGTTGAGTGGTAAAATTGATGTCATACTCATTGCGATGTTTCTTGATATTTTCCATTGGCCGGATCAGAAAGAAGTTTTGAATACGGCTGCCCATTTGAGCAAGATAGGGACACAGGTGATAGGTTATTCTCGAGGCACAGCTACGACGGATGAAAAACATGAAGGTTGTTGGGACGAGTCCGGTACGCGGTGTTGGGTGCATGATGATATAACCATGCAGATTCTCTGGTTCGACGTTGGAAAAGCCACTAACACAACGTGGAAAGTGGAAGTTAAAATAGTAGATGTCGAGGAATTTGGATGGGATCGCCAAGACGTGAGTTGGATGGGAGGGCCTCCAGCCATGGGATTGTGCTTTTTGGCAACAAGGGAGCGCTGATAGTGCTTGCAACCCCTATCGCAACACAACGTGTTCACTCTTCTAGATTTACCTTTGATGTGCTCCAACATACTAATGCTATCCATTATGTTTAGAAACTTGATGGTGATATTGATACGTAATGAAGAAATCTCGACAGAATGACTAAGAGACATTCTATCAGTACATATAACACTCTTCATGCGAAGTCTCTCACATACGACCATAGGACCATGAAAACAGAGCTTCCCGTCCGCTCAGCTGTACTTAAGCATGGTACCGGCGGATTAGTAGTTAGGTGGGTGACCACTAGCGAATACCTGCTGTTGTATGTTTTTTTTTTTTCGCTACCTTAATTAACGCTTGATGCATCAACCTATTTAAGCAATCCTGCAAGGACTAAACCTTCCTAATTAGGCAATTTATTTAAAGACCGTTGTTTACGGTGAACTTACATAAAAAAGAATAAGACCGGTCGGCTGGGGCCTTATATTTCTTATTGGGGGGGGGGGGGGGGGGGTTGCTCCTGCATCTTACCTCAATAATCCCTCTTTTTTCTTCCACCCAACCCCGGACGCAAAGATATTATACAGGATGGGAACGTTTCTGCAAAGTAGAATTTCGAGACTCCATGTACGAAAAGGCACCCACACACCACCCACAATTGCAAGAAATTAAATCTTCGTTCTTCTTTCATACGTACATACCTTCCTTCCGCCCAGTTAGCTTGCACACATATACATGTATACATACAACATGTACGTACGTACGTCTCCCAGAGTTTCTTCGTACATAGTAATAGTAATAACACCAATAGTAAAAAAAAATCTTCTACATCTCATTTCCAACACTGTAATAAACAATCCAATCGAAATACCCTCCCTACCTATTCGCAAAACTATGTAGACAAAACTACCTAATATCAGGTATATATCACCTTACGGACTCATCAACAACTACATCCTGCGGTGCTGCGGCGCAGCGGCGCAGCAAAACACGACTCGTGCACGCCACCCACACACTCCCATGATATTGATTAAACTGATTAATTGGATGAACGATAGTTACAAGGAGGTTTAAAAGTTGGGAGTGGATGGATGTGATTGAATCAACGCAGGGATAGAAAAGGAAAGGAAGAAGAAGAAAAAGATAAGAAGATAAAGGGTGGAAAGGAGAGGAGGGGCACAGTGTACACACACACACACACATGAGTAACAATCAAGCGGCATCGATTTAATTCTGGAAGCACAGGAGATAGAGAAGGCATTAAAACAAAAACGTGAATATCTAAGGCTCCAAGTAGGGGCGAAGGCTGCTGCACTTGGAAGTAGAGAACGAGGGCTTCCTTTCCGGGGTGTTAATTACCCAGGTGTAAGATTATCGACGGAGATGGGCGTTTGCGATTGTTAGTCATGATGCATGCAAGATTATGCGGATTGCGCGCGAATTGAATCATGTACACCTGCTAGTGCAGGGCTGACTGAGGACGAGCAGAGCGAGGGAAAAGGATATATATTTAATAGGGCCAGGACAAACACCGAGAAACTACACAGCATGACAAGAAAATATACAAAGGTTATGCGCGCAGACCGACTCCAACATTCATAAGAGGACAATGCGCGTTCCTTTGCGCGACTCGAGTTCCGATGTGGTGAGGCCCACCCGCCATCTTTTTGTTCTTCGAGTGTTCCCATCCTGGCGCAGAGACGTAGAGTAGATGGGGCAGGGGCGGGCCGGGTGATTATGGTGCGTAATACATATCGTCGGGCGTCGTTACTGGGGGAGGGATCGTGTTCAGTAATCGCGTCGAGGCGGGTAGCCTTCTCCCGGCCTGCTGGCAGCTGCACCGGCGGGATAGTTGTCTCCGGGCCTTCCAGCTGGGTAGTTGTCTCCAGGCCTTCCGTAGTTGTCGCCCGACCTGGGGTAGTCTGGGCCCTGTCCGCGACCGCTGCCATCGCCGTAGTGCTTTCGCCTCAAAGCTGCGAGCCTCTTCTTCTTGGTGTGTGCGTTGATGTAGGTCCCGATAATGAAACCGATGATGTTGAAGAAAGGCACCCAGGTGTGTTCGGGCAGGAATTGCTGGGCAAACGCGAGGGAAATGGGCGAGACGACCCAGCTGACCTTCATGACGGGCATGAAGCCAGCCTTGACGGTCGCCTTGACCTGGTGGTATGTACGGGCGCCGGCAATGAGGGCCATGGAAACGAGGTATACGGAGTTTTGGATGGGCGATATCTAGGCAAGGTTTGGGTTAGCCGAGGTATAAACAAAAGCCGTTGTTTTGGGTATTGAGCGGCCATCACTCACAATCAAATTGCTGACGAGGATTTGGAGAATCTTGGCCTTCAAGCTCTTGCGGCCTTGGAAGATCTTCTGCAGAATGCTGATGAGGAAGTGGCCGAGGGGAGCGCTGATGAAGGCGCCGTATAAGGCCATCTTGGGGACGCGCGACGTGAAGTAGTTGCCGCTCTTGCTGCGATCATGGGCGATCCATGATGCGAGGAACTCCTGGAGACCCGAAAGGGTGCCTGAAGTGAGGATCTTTGTGCGCAGCGGGTTGGACTGCAGTTGCTTGAGATAGGCCTAGAGTCGCACCAAAACATCAGTATGTCATCCTCGAGACTCGAACAAGAGCAATTGCGCGCGCGCTCACCGCGAGATAGCCATTCGCACCACCGCCCTTTGTGATTGCCTCGCCCACAGTCTTGAGGACATCTTCGGAGCCTTTAGAAGCCGCATCCACTACGGCTTCGGTCGACCGAACCGTCTCCTTCTCGAACTTGACCGACATGGCGGCAGCGGTCTAGTATGACGTGGTTGGCGCGTTACAATGCGGCGATGGGGGCGAGCGATAAAACGAAGCCGATCGGGTGCAGACGCTGCCGTCAGCGCCGCGTCGGGGGATGAAGGTGGAGGAGGAGGTGGTGGAGGTGTGAATGAGCGGATGGATAGATGGCTGGGGGCTGGAGGAGGATGTAGGGTGGAGAGTGGGCGGCGGGTTGCGCTGTTTGTTGTTTGGCGTTAGCGCGGAACCCCCCGGCCTGCCACAAGATGACTCGCATCGACATCGAGTCGCTTCAACACCATCATCTACCTAAGTAGGTATTCTTGCTCGGATTTCATCGTTAGCCACGACCACGCCCATGACGATACGCAAAAAGGGCCAGTAAGTTAACGACTCTTCTTCGTGGCCATGTCTGTTGTCCGTAGTTGGGACTCGGTGGTGGTGGTTCGCCGTTCGCAAGAGTGGGGACAAGTACGCCATCGCTCTCTCTCACGTCGGTACCCGCCGGCGCCCCAGGCCCAGGTGGAGATATAATATCGAAAGCTTCCAGCTAACTATCGGCCATGCGGGAAAAATTGGGGAAAGAGAGGGGGGAAACATGTAGAGGAAGCTGTTCTTCGGGCGGCCCATCACCCGTCTCTTTGGTACACCACCATGGCTGGTCATGTACACACTACATACGTACATGTACATAGTATGTAAACACCTCGCAGATCGCTTGTCCTCGTCGACATTACCTATAGTTTGCAGGAAATCCAAAATTCACCATCTTGTCCAGCATGGCATGCGTCTCTGCCCACCACCTTAACCTGCAGCTTGCTTGTATCACCCTGCGCCGTCGTTACCTACCTTGTCTGCTCGTCAGGCTGCTTGTCCTCATGTTCGTTGCGCGTATGACCATCTGCATTCCCTCTCCCTGCAAATCTCCAGCTTCTAGTTCCGTCATCTCCACTCGAGATTTATCTGCTGTTTCTGCCGCTTTTTGAAGATGCGTGATTGAGAGAGGCAAACAGAACACGGCGTCAAAACAGTGGTACCACCGCAGAGGGTCGTTGCCCGTTTACTCGCCAGCGCCAAGCCCACGGTCCCTTCCATACACAGTAACCTCACAAACACCTCGACCTCAACTGCACCCACCAAAATTCAAATTTTCGTTGCATGATCCAAAAACCACCTCTCCCCTCCCGTCTGCTCATGGGCCCATCGCTGTGAGCCGCCCGCTCTAATTCACCGCAGAGTGGGTATGGTATGGCACATGAGCCCTTCATCTGCACTTTTGATACACCACGCTGACTACTTGTGCATAGAGATATCTATTCTTGCCTGCCAGCCTGGTTTCAACTTCACGCCTAGTCTATCAGCCAGCCGACTGCGATCCCAAGGAGCAGCGCGCCAGTCTTTACTCCCACCGTTTGATCTACTGTTAGGCAACATGAAGGTAAGCGTTTGCCCTTATATGTATGCGGCGATACCGTCAGTTCTGATCAGTGAAAAGCTAAAGCCTCGCAATAACCCTAAGCGCTCTCGCGCGATTGTCAATTGCACCCACCTTACCATGGAACGTGTCTTTGTCGGCTTCGACGACCTCTGCTCCCTTTGTGGCAAAGTACCTACCCTGGGTTTTCTGTACGAATGCCGCCAGGACTGTGATTTTGGCTCCCCCTACTTGGGAATGGTTCTCGATGGGCCCCCCGGCGACGCCTGCTCCAAATCGCAACTTCGCCAGGAGTTGGAGCAGATTGGCCTGAGCGAAAGCGTCATTACCACCGCTGAGAAGGGTGACTACACGAGGGCACAGTTAGACCGCCTCAAACATCTGAAGTTGAAACTGAATGAAGAGGTCACAGCCATTGCACAGGCATGTAAGACCACCTACGCTGTTAACAAAATGGGGGATACAGATGGTGCTGCCGTGAGCACCTTTACTCAGGAATCTGTACGTTCTTACTGCCTGTGGCACGCCATCACCGACCTTTTCTGACTCTTCTAGTTCCAATGCCAGCTACGCGCATGTCATACTTGCCGCCCATATTTCAATATGCGCACATATACCTCCTTTGATGCAGTTTTTGCCGACGAACTCAAGCCTATTACTGTTCGCGAAACAGCCACTCTTCCCACCAAATCGGCAAAAACCATTCGCGGTATCAACGTCGACTCTGCTCCTCCACCTCCGCCGCCTCCAAAAGATTATCCCCCATCTTTCCCGCCAACTTTTACGCGCGGTAGCTTCCCCTCTCCTCGAGCACCCTCCGAATGTAGCAGCGTCCTAACCTTCAAGACAACGCAATCTGACATTGATAACATCAACTCTACTCGCTACTTCCGCCGAAGATTTTATAGCCTGGGCCACAACTCTTCTATCGAGATCGCGCGTGACATCTTCAGTCCGTCCTTGTTCTCGCGGCAAGGCCTCAAAGCTGTCTTCCAAAGCATCTTCCGCTCTTCACGCGATTCCAGCTCTTCCGGCTCCAACATCACCCTGCCCATGCCCCGAACCGGGACCGCCCGCCAACTCGAGGAGGAGAATCCTGTCGGCGAGTTTGACATTGGTGCATTGCGGCGTGTGCGCAGGCAGAAAGAGCGCAGCGAGTTGAGATATGCTAGATACCTTGCTGCCTCCAATCAACAGGCTATGGGCATTAGTCTGGGACTGCAACAACATTCCGCATCCCATGAAGATGACGAGCAGTATGATGAAAGTAGCAGCGACTCCGACTTTACAGTCTACTCGTGCATTTCCGAAGGCAGCGAGGTCGAAGTGGATGGGGGTGTTGCGCTTACCGAGGAAGCCGTCTCAACGCTTACTCCTGATATTCTTACTGCTCCTTTACCTTCCTCCTCTGCCCCTCCGAGCTTTAAGGATCAGCCGGTTGGATTGGAGAAAGATGAAATGTCTCTTGGAGCTCTCATGACTCAGGTCTGAGCCCTGTGAAGTCGAGTCCGGAGATATACAGACGAAATAGAGAGTGCGGTGAGGAAAAAGTGCAAGTGAGGCTTGATGCCACTCTTTTTCTAACCAAATCCCAAAAGGGGATTAACGAAAACCGTCTGAACGAACGAACGGATGACGAATGGGGCATTTCTACAGGCCATGACTTCCCTTGCAAAAGGGTTTGCTTTAGTCATCCTGTATCATCCCGCATCCAGAACGATTTTTTCTCCATTGTTTCACTGACGCCTGGAATTTGCACGCTGGCGTCCCTTTTGGACAAGAACGATCGTGGACGCACTGGCACTACTCTCTTCCCAAGTCCTAACTTTTACCCTTTCTCTTTTCTTTTATTCAAAACACTTTCCCGGTTGGTACATGCCTGCAGGTGCATATGCACAACGGACGGTACGTACGTACGTACGACTTACATCTTTGTGGATTTCGGGGAGGCAATTGTTCCCTTGGTCACTTCTTCCTCTTCTTCAAGGTCTTCCTTCTTCTTGGGTTCAAGGCGAATTGTTAGTGTGGATAAGATACGATGGGACAATGGTGGGGGGAAAGGGAGTGAGTGGGGATCTTTCATGGCTATATCCATGGACAACTGGTCATCCTCCTTTTTTTTCCCCTTTCTTCCTCCCCTATTTGGTTCTTTTACTTCTTTTTTTATTTCCTCTCTTTTTCTTCTTCTTCCTCCCCACTCCGAAATACATACGTTAGATACCCCCTCTTTCTCCCCTCTCTCTCCCCTCTTAAGTCCAATCATGCCCCTCCTCCACAACGAATACATGTAGAAATTTCCTTCCTCATTACCTAGAAAATCAAAGAGGAGAAAGTTAATTCAAAATACGTGGAGAAAAAAAAGGCGAGTTCATATAATTCTTACACATGTCCTTTTGGTGATTTGATTTCGCGCATCAAGAGTGTGTGTAGTTGTATGTACATGTACCTATGTAACCATGTAACTTCGTTGAATTATACCAAATGCAATTATATCAATTAAAACCCCTCCCCTCCCTGCCCCCTCTATCCCTATCAATCTAATAGTATCCCCCCCCCCCCCCCCTTTTTTTTTCCCCCCCAACGTTTTAACCCAATATCAGTAGAACACGCGTGTAACGTAAACAAAACAGTGAAATTAATCGTTAAATAAGAGGGGAGGGGGGAGGGGGGAAGGGGGTGTTTGGAACTAGTTAACTAGACTTATGTAGGTAAAGTAGGTAAGGTACATAGTAGGTTGGTTACCTAGTTAGATACTAAGAAGAAAAATATACATACTTAGGTAGGTACTTAACTCGGGGCTCACGCACGCGAGTATGTTTATAAAGTAGGTAGGGTACGTAGGGTACGTAGGTAGATAAATAAAAACCTTAAACTCTATACGAAAATTTACGCCGCTTGTTGAGTAGTGTCGACCCTCCTTTACTACTTTACGTCAAGTACGATTCCGAGGAATGCAATATTGTAACTTAACGTACAGTCGTAATACGATATGATACGATACGATACGTTGTTTGTCCACGCTGGAGGTGGTCTGTTTTCTTTTCCCTTCTCCTTCTTCCCGCCCCCATCAATCAATCAATCCCCATCACCCCCACCCATAATCAATGACACACCACAATCCACCAACAGCTTTCCTCACAGCTTGCACTCTCGTACCCACACTCCGTCCAACCTTCTCGCGCTCCACCCACCTCGCAACCTCAGCATGCGAGCGATCCCTGCCCTTCCTGACCAGCGCCTCCCACCTCTCCCTCCGCTCCATCCACTCCTCCAGCACCTCGCGCGTGTGCTCGTCGTCGTTGTCGTCGTCTTCACTCCCCAGTTTCGCGCGCGACGACGAGGACAGCGAGAACGGCGGCGAAGCGAGACGTTCCTGTTCGCGGAGCCAGTTCATCAGGCGCACGCAGATGATGCCCGAGGGGAGGGTCTGCAGGGACTGCGGCGACGACGGGATCCAGGCTTGCGAGAGGTTGAGGTGCGTGATTTGCCGCCACGAGGTGGTCCAGTCTGGACCCGTGGGCGTGTAGCGGTTTGGTTTGGTGGAGGATGAGGAGGGGCTGGTGGGCCAGTCATCTTCGGAGGAGGATGCGGAGAGTCGCTGTGCGGGGGTTGGGGTTATGTTTGTGGTGGGATTTGCGTTGGCGTTGTTGAGTGGGTTGTTGAGGGGGATGTTTACAGGCTGTTGGTACTGCTCGATGCCCCCGTTGGGATCCCATGTCAGTGCTGGGATCCACGTGCACCCCTCGAGATCCAGCCATTGCAGGCAGTATGTGTTTTTGCTGAGGCGTCGCAGGATGTTGGCAGCTTCATGCCAATCGTCGTCGAGGTCTGAGTAGAAATGGGACCCGCCTAGAGAAACGCTGCCATGCTGTGACACCATAGACGCTGTCGCTGCGTTTGGCGTAGTCGAGGGTCGCGGCCAGTAGGCAAGGCTGAGATGTGTAAGCATCTTGAGATGCGGCGAGAGGGAGAGGAGATCCGTCCAGGACGCAGTTGGCCCCGGGTGTGCCAGCGAGAGGCGCGTGAGGTTGGGGAAGACAGGAGTAAGGAGGGTATGGCCTGGTATGGAAGCAGGAGGCGGGGTTTTCGATACGTCTTCTACTTCATCCTCCCAAGACTCGGCGATTTGAGGCACCATTTTCTCTTTGCCTTTGCCTTTTGGCGAATCTGAGCTTAGGTTCAAGTCGCCCACGCTGCTTGTTACAGCTGCGGTGGCGACCCCCACTCCCCCGACGTGGTGGAGAGATTTGTCCAAGTCTTTCAACGTGAACTTTTCGCTCAACATGCCCGTCAGGTCGAGAAACCGAACTTCACTCCATGCCGAGGTGCCTCCCTCTACCTCTTTATCGTCCTGAAATAATATCTTGAAAGTCTTGCTGTCCAAGTCCCCTCTCATGCTGTATAGTGTCAGATAGCTTAACATTACCTCTCTGAGCGGTATGGGCAGCGACGGTAGGTAGTGTTGCTCGTACTCGGCGAGATCTCCCCAATGGGAGGCGAAGGTTCGGAGGCATTGATGCATAAGGCTCTTCGGAGCGGGAAAACGCTGCAATGTCACCGTACGTCAGTCTTCTTCCACTCATTATCCATCAAAATGTGTGTCTCCCAGCGAAAGCATGCACATACCCTAAACTCCTCGTCATAGCACCTTGCTAGCCTCCCAAACCCTTCTCTCCTATCCAGAGTTCCATCTCCCTCCCCATTTCTCATTCCCTTCGGCGCAAACCGACTCGCGCTCAACCAGCTATTCGGAGCCGCGGGACCAGGAGGTCTGCGCTCTCCAGGCCTGCTGGCGCCGATGTTTCTGGCATGTCTAGAACCTGGCTTTGGTTTGGGAACCTCGCCCTCAGCTAATTGCAGCAGACGGCGCAAATGGGGCGGCACCGTGCGGGTTGTAACTACCTCTGTGATCTCATCTCTGCGCTGTGTAGTGGTTCGGGGGGCTTGTTCGCGGCGGAGCTGCTGGATGCGGTCGTTGACGGACTGCTGAGGGGCGGTGCTCGTCGTCGCGCGGGGGGTGGTGGTGGAGCGGCTGTGCGTGGGACGGATTGAAGCGTAGGCGGGTTGGTGCTTCTTGGGCATGCTCTTGAGGGGCGAAGAGCTGCGCTGGAGCGGAAGGAAAGGGAGAGATGGCGCGGCGAGACGGTGTGAGTTATAGGCAAGGGAGTGAGATGCGCGGAGACGCTCGGAGGTGTGGTGTCAGCGGAGCGGGGGATCGATGAGTCAAGAGGTGGCTATGGCGACGGCCTTGTCTGGCAGGGCCCTGCGATTGACTCAGAGAGATACGCACGAGTTATACAGCCAGGGTCCTTTTCGTGGGTGTGGGTTAGGCTGCGAGAAGATACAGCGTCGAGAGAGGGGTGCATAGCTACTGTGTATGGGGTTCGTCATGCAACGCCACTTCGCCCCACACGGCCAATGGCAAAGTGTGGCGCATGCCTATTCCACCGAGTTCGACCAATCGCATCTCTCTTTCGCCGTCTCCTATTTGGGAGATCTAGCTTTTTTCTTCGAAATACTTCAGCAATCAGATGTTAGCGGTTTTTGACCCTCTCCTTTTTATTCTCGATTATCCCTGTTTCGATACCGCCCGTGGTTTTGCCTGCTCATGTGCATCGTTCATAGTTGCGAAGCACGAAGAAGCAGCGAAACAAAACATGAACGAAGCCGCAACGCTGCTAAGACAACATGTAAGTAGGTAGATAGGTACCATGGCTGCTTCACCACTTAAATATACGTACGAAAAAACAATATACTATGGTACCCATGGTCCAGAAGCTCCCCCCCCCCTTACAAATTTATATAACTAGTTCCATCAGTTCAACCGCAAACAGCACGAGCCAACACAATTCCCTTCGTTCTGCATCAGTCGCTCAAGAGATACGAACCCAACCCTTTTTGTGCGGCACCACATCCCACACACACACACACACACACACACAAAAAAGGCAGGGAACGTTTTACATCTTACTTACCATGCCCATACCCATGTCCACAAACAAAGTAAGCACCCGACTAGAAGGGGAAAAAGAAAAAGTGTTTGGTTACGTAGTACATACTACATTACTATACCAGCTAACTAACTACATTGCTACATTGCTACAAGCTAGGCACATATAAGTTATGTAGCACGTAGGTAGTTTTTTGTTTGTTGTTGATGAGACGTGTGTTTTAGTTGTTCTTAACGCTCTTTTTTTGTAAGGTGGTAACGTATGTACTATGGATAGATTTGTGTGTGTGTGATTCAATCGTTTTGAGTTACGCATCTTTATATGTGGGGTTCGTGGTAGTTTAGGTAGGTGATTGATTGTTTTTGGTTTGGTGCGTTATTAATGTATGTATGTACTACATATGTATGTATGTATTGATGTCTGTGGTAACTGAGGTTTCTTTTGTCTTTCTATAGCGAACATCATATGTATATGTAATGTTTAAAGGAGAAGGAATAGGAAAAAGTAGAAAAGGGGTGTTGTGTATATCTGTTCTTCCCCCCCCCCCCCCCCCCCTTTTTTTTTTTCTTTCCTTTCATATCTTTCCCTCTGTTAGCCTGACTACTACGAATGATAATAATATTATAATCTCTCGAAGGCACAGAAATAAACTCACATTATAATATACACGGGTCTCCAGTCTAGTTCGTGAAGGGTCCAAGCAAAAAGAAAAAAAAAAAAAGGCAAACATTATACCCAATATCCGCGGCACACGTACGCACGCGCGCGAAATATGCGTACGAAAGATTTAACAAAAACGAACGGGGGGCACGATTCAGATACGAAACGGAACGGAATGACAGATGATCTGCGCGTTGCTGCGGGGCACGGGGGGGTTGGGTTGGGGTTGGGATTTTAGTGTTTAGTGAACGATCGATTGATGGTCTGATAGTTGAGGTGGAAGACAAAGAAAAGAAAAGGTAGGTCACTAGTGCTAGATTGGTGTGATTTGAAAATGCAAAAATTCGTACATACTTAATGAATAAACCTGCATGCGTACCACATTGTTTTTTTTTTTTTTTTTTTTTTTTTTTTTTTTTTTTGGCATAACAACTAACCCCCCCCTTTTTTTTTTTTTTTTTTCCGTTGTGTCATTGTCTCTCTGTTCTGTTTCTTCAACTGCGCAGTTAAAACTTTATCTGGGGAAACAAGTGTGACTGTGACTGTGACTGTGACTGTGATTGCGCACTCTTGAGTGTGACTTGACGCTTCTCGAAAGAGGAATATGGATGGATGGATGGATGGGGAGGGATTAACGTTAGTTCAATAATGGTTACCTGAGTGGGGAAATGTGTGCGACAAGGCAGACCCGCAGACAGACATGTGGATTTCCGAATCTTGTTTTTTTGGGGATGTTGGGTGCGATGGTACCTTGTTAACTACGGAAGTTCGGATTTTTGTTCTCCCCCGGGGAAAAGAAGAAAAAGGCAAGGAAGGATATTAAGTGTGAAGTAGATGGATCGTCTTTGATTAATTAGGTACGGTTCGTAGATGAGATGAGCTAAGATGGAACAATCATGCAAGATGAGGGCCAAAACGACCACCGGGTGCGAGAGTACTGTAGGATCGAGGCAAGATGTTCGCAGATACAGTAGTTACCGGGTACGGATGAGATATCGCCTAGCTTCGTATACATGGTGTAGGCGTAGAATTGGGGATCCGGTGGTTGAGTTTGGGTGTAGTCACTTACATGCATAGATGGACCAATCAGACTTGGGGAGGGAAGCCAACCGTGGGGCGTGTTCATGTATCGCAGCGCATTGTGCATACCGCATAGACGCATAGATGGAGGGTTTGCTTTCTATGTGAGGGGAGCATGTCATATGGGAACAGGGAGAATTTCGGGGGATTCAACATGCAAACGGAGATTATTCATCGAAGAAGAATTATCCTGTGGTAGAATACCTGGGTGGGCGCGTGAGTGTGAAGCGGTAGGGCGGGTAGGCGTAGCGTGGAGATGATGAGACTGAGACGACATGTGGACGGAAGCGTTTCGCGGCGCATTGATTGAATCCTGAGGAAATGGCTCGGTCGTGCATGAAGAAGGCGATGGTTCGGCTTGCTGGTTGGGTGGAATGCGCATAGGGAAGACGACGTCACGAAGCGTCTGTTGACGGCGGTATAGATTGCAGAAGATAGATACCGTGGCTTAGATGGGTTGCGATATTCACTAGCAAGCGCCGTATTGCAGCGCAGCGCGGGAGTGGCGTGGGGTAAGAATAGTACAGCACACAGTAAGAAGGCGGTTGACAGTGGGAAAAACGACAATGGTGTTGGCTGCTAGCTGATCAGCTTACGAAGGCGGCGGCAGCCACGGATCGGATGCTAATGTTGGTGGAGGTGGTCTATTTTTGATCGGGTTCCTCAGTGTTTGTTCTGCTTCTTTTCCCAGATGGCGAATTGCCGATTGATTGATTCACGACGAGGGAGGGGGGGTCACGACATGCGGCAGAGGAGGAGACGGAAGCTAGGCCGGAAACAGACCAAGGGCTTCGCTACCCAAGTATGTTTCAGCCTGCTCAGTTAGAGCTGCAGCCATGGGGACTAAGCAGCCGCACGTCGAACGGCAAAGACAGCCACCACACCCTCTGGTGCAATTGGACGTTGCAAGACAGGCGGAGGCGCAAGGGGAATCCGCTCGGAGACTTGTCATGCTGAACTTGGCCATCGGACACGGCTGACGGTTGCGTCTTTGCATCTTGGTAGCGAGTGGCATCATGAGAAAGGCGACGGGGGTGTGGTGAGAGGTTCGAGGTCATTTTTACATGGCGCAAACAAGGGTCTCAGGATGGTTTACTGTGTACTATCGACAGTTACGGATGCCAAAGAGAAGAGAGGCAACACGAAACGCCACGCTGAGCATCTCGACCACAACGAGTGTTGGAATCTCAGTTCACTTCACCAAATGGGGCTCGGCTGTGCGCTATGGCGACGGCGTACGAATGGGAGCACCTGGTACGACGCGTGGCCTTCGGATCAGCAGCTCCCCACAATCGAGCGAGCGGAGGCGCCGGCGGGTGTTCGCCGTGGTTTATTATTATCGCACCAGTCGTTGTCAAAGACAGATTGCAAAAAGAAGAGAAACAAAAGAGCATGTGCATTAAATATAGAGGCGGCGTGGGTAAAGGAAGGGGAACGAACAGGTAAAGAAAGGATCATCACCAAGCGGCGAGGGCGAGATTGCGGAGCGGCACAGGGTGCATGATCCATCTAAACAAGTAGAGTACAGTGCAGTACGTGCATCCCACGATGTACTGACCAGGCAAGGCAGGTACGTACGTACGGTATTACTGTGCTTATCATGACGACGCAAGGTACATACGTAGTGAGATGCGATGCATAGAGGATGTCTCGGTGATGGTCCCAATATGTACTTGGTGACTCTACACAGTAGTTACCTCTAACTACAGAGCGGGATGGATAGAAGGGAAACGGTAAGCGTAGTGTAAGTAGATTGTAAAGTCTCGATAGTAAGACGCTAAACGGCGGCTGCTACCCACGCATACATGCGAAACATGTGCCCAGCCTGCTGGTTGTAACAGGGCGAGGCTTGAGTGGGAGAGAAGAAAAAAAAAAGTTGCGCCCGTCGCGGCCGCCATCCCCGCCTATCTAGCTAGCCCGCCAGCCTCAACCACGGACTACCACTCATTTGCATCGACTCAGTCGACTCAGAACTGACTAACAACAAATAAATCAGAGAGTGCACGAGTGTGCTCGTCGATCTGTGTGTGTTCAGCTTATGTGTGCCCTCGAGTTTTGGTGTAAGACGTGCGTACAAGGTTCAAGTGCGTCGGCACAGCCAGTGAACGTTAGCTAGTAACTATGTACGATGGGATATGTACAATGTACGCGGTGTAGGCAGTGTAGACGCGTAACTTATCATCTTGAGCGACGATAAGAAGGCCAAACGAGAGGCAGACCAAGCCCAAAAAAGCCGACCTTGAGGTTATCCAGTCGTGGCCAGTCCAGTGTTGGGATGGGTTACAACCTTCCGGGTCTGGGCCGTGATCAACCATTCCCCATCCTCCCGCGCCCCTGTCCCTGTCACTGTCCCTGTCCGCTCGCTCCCTGACTCTGCCTTCTGCCCTGCCCTGCCCTGCCCTAACTATACAATTGCAACATCGCCATTGCGTCTCTCCTCCTACCCTAACCCTATAACCTTACCTAATCCTATTTTCCCTTTTCCCTACCTGCCTACTCCATCCGTTATAACGTGCTTCTGCTCTGCCTCCCGCGCCCGCCCCTTCCTTTCGCTTGTTTACTCCTTCCTTCGCTCCGCGCTTTTCCTCAACCCTCTCCTTCCCCCAGCCTCTCCTCCTCCTCCTCCACCCCAATCTCCACCGACACGCCTCCGGTCAGGCTTTTCCTCTCCGCCGCCCCCGACTCGACCGACACGCCCTCACTCCCGCTACCACGTCTCTCGCCTCGTCCCTGGCGTCCCTTCGCCGCCGTTATGCTCTCCTTCAAAAAGGCCCTTGTGGCCTCGCTCGCCGTCTTGACCCTCTTCTTCCTGTTCAGGAACCACCACTCGAGCAATTCGCCCGCCCCCATCCGCAATGCCAACGATATGCCCAAACCCGCCATGCTTCAGCCCAAGAAGCCAGACCCTCCGAAACCCACGCCCTCGCCCGAAAAGGCCGACGATGCCTTCAACACGGTTGACACGCCCAAGAAGCCCAAGATGCAGATCAGCCTCGACGAGCTTCACAAGAAGCCCCTGAAGGACCAGCTCGAATACCAGTTTCCATACGACGTCGACTCCAAGTTCCCTGCCTACATCTGGCAGACGTGGAAATACACTCCCGCCCAGGGCGAGTTCAAAGAAGAATTCCGTGAGGCCGAGGCTAGCTGGTCCATTCACCACCCTACCTTTGTCCACGAAGTCATCACCGACAACGTCGCTGTCTACCTGATCCGCCACATCTACGCCTCCGTTCCTCAGGTCCTCGAGGCTTACAATGCTCTCCCGCTTCCCGTTCTCAAGGCCGACTTCTTCCGCTACCTGATCCTCTTGGCTCGCGGTGGAATCTACTCTGATATCGATACATCCGCTTTGAAGAGCGCCGCTGACTGGATCCCATCCGACGTGCCCAGCAATTCGTATGGCATGGTTATTGGCATTGAGGCTGATCCCGATCGCCCCGACTGGGCCGACTGGTACTCGCGCCGCATCCAGTTCTGCCAGTGGACCATTCAAGCGAAGCCCGGCCACCCCGTCCTCATTGACGTCGTTGCCAACATTACGCAGGAAACGCTCAAACGCCGCGATGCGGGAAAGCTCACCAAGGATCACAAGGGCATCATCGAGTTTACCGGGCCCGCTTTGTGGACTGACAGCATCTTCAGCTTCTTCAACAACCCCGATTATTTCGACATGAGCACCAGCAAAGGCAACATCACTTGGGAACACTTCACTGGGATGAAGACCCCCAAGAAGGTCGGAGACGTCATCATTCTGCCCATCACGAGCTTCAGCCCTGGAATCAAGACCATGGGCGCCGGCGAGGCGGATGACCCAATGGCTTTCGTAAAGCACAATTTTGAGGGTATGTAGTATTTCCTTTCCACTAGCAGCTCCGTGGCACCTTGTGTTTCGGCGCTTGCAATGCCCATGTTCCCTCTGCAATCATTGCCATACCTTCCAGTTTCCCATTCTGACTTGGCGCTAGGCACATGGAAACCCGAAAGCGAACGCCACATTGGCGAGATCTACAACTAGACGCATTCTCCTTGGCCCGGCCTCCCCGCATCTCGATCGAATCAGGACGCGACGACCACTTCTCTGTACAATATATTGGGGACAAGGGGACGCATTGCTTTGGGGTTACAAGGCATCAGTGACGGCACAAGCGGCACCTACACAACGCGCTATGCGGTTGTGAGGAACGCCTGTGTCGTACGGCTTGTCCTGTTGCGCAAGCTTACGCTCTGGAACCAGCTACCAGACATGCCCATGTCTGGCTGGTGCAAATTGGATGGTGGGAAAGGGAAAGCAACAACGATCCGCAACGTGGCAGTTTTTTCTATTTCTTATATTCTTTGTTCACTTCCTCCACATCAGCAGCAAAACTTCAAGCGCTGAAGTTTGATGGCGGCTGAACTCTCGCGACATTCTCCACGGCCTCCGTTCGGCGTTGTTTCCGGAACCTCAACCGGAGAACATTTTCTACGGATCACTCTATTCAAACGACATACACATACGCACACTCTGTACATTATAGAAGGGGCATTTGCATACGTACGCAAAAAGGGCTCGCATGGATGTTCGACGAGGCATCTGCGAGCATTTTTTTCTCTGTTTTTTTCCTCTAAGCGACGGTGTTTGGTTTTACTCGGGCTGTCTACTTGTTCGTGCTCACACGATGGATGAAGGGAATACTAGGTAGATAAAATCTCTGGGGGTTAGGCAGGCAGGCAAACAGGCGAGGTGGATATTGGCGGAGAGGGAAGAACTCCCGAGCGGATAGGGGCAGGGAACATGAACCATCCAAGGGATCATATCGGAAAACTACCACACACAAATACTTTTCTGTTCCTTGCTTTTCATTTCTGGTTTGGCTGTGGGTGCCGGCGCAGCAGATATCCATACATTCAATGTCAATAATTACCTACCTTTGTGGAAATGGGCTTGTCTACATGTGCTTCGTCGACATTGACGAGTGTGGCGGTGCGAGTGTGGCGCGTGTGGCGCGTGCGATACTGAGGCTATGCGCGTGACGACCAGAGTGAATGGCGCGTGTGGCAGAACATGACTAGGTAGGCTGGCCCAAGACCGCTTAAAAGAAGAACCCTTGCTCCAGATCTACATATAGCATGTCGACTGTCCTTGTCTGGCCTGCGGCATGCGTCAGGCGTGTGAGCCTGTTTGCTGCCTGGTGCTCGTTTGCATGTCTTACATGCAGTCGTGACTGTTTTTCCCCGTCCCCTTATTGATGCGATGGTGGCGCTCGTGTGTGTACTTTTGTTAACCACTTATTCTTCTAATTCATCGTCCTTCTTGTTTGCCCTTCGAAATCTTGTTGGGCGTCAGGAACCCGACATACAGGAACTGGAGGATAACATACGTACATACCTGAGGGTATTTTCCCCGCCGTCCTTCGCGATACCCTCCTTGTTCACGTTAAAAGAAAGAGGAGGACGCAAAAGAGCCCGACTGTACGGTCCAGTCACTCGGTCAGGCAGAAATAGGCAACATCGATATCTCAACATCTTCCGCCAGCAAGGGGGGGCGCAACGATATATTAACCATCTGGACGTCCGCCTCCCTCAAACTCACAACTTCATATCAACTTCCTTCGCGTCCTCCAAAGACATCCGGAGGATACATATTCTTTCCAGCCAATCACCAATCAAAGGCTTTATAGGGGTAAAATAAGAAATCCCCCTCCCAACACACACTCTCTCGCCAAAATGCCGTCCTCATCCATCCACTCCACCCACTCCTCGGCGCAAACCATAACCCTCTCCACGTCACACCAAAGCAAACCCGCCGCCTCCGCTTCCACCTCTCCCTCTGCCGACCGCTCGAAACCCAGCACAAACAGCAACGGCGGTGCAAGTACCACCAACCCACCACCACTCCAACACTCGCACTCTTCCCCCGCCGTGCGCGCGCGGACACCAACACTTTCCTCCACCTCGACCTCACCATCCCCATCCCCATCCTCATCTACCTCCTCCTCAACCCCCACCGCGACATCAAACAACAACCAACTCACCCTCTACCACCCCCCTCCTCCTCCTCCTACTACTGGCCCTCTCACCCTCCTCCGTCCAACATACACATCCTACCCCACCCACCCCTCCTACACAACACCAACAACAACAACGATACCACCAACATATTACAATTTCTACAACGTCAACGTGTACCCAAACGTGCGAGGGGGGTACAACTACTACAACTACTACTACAACGACGACGAAGAGGAAGAAGAGGAGGAGGAAGAAGATGAAGTAGAGAGGCAGGAACGAAGGAGGAGGGAGAAGAGGGATCGTGAGAGGAGGAGGTTGGATCGTGAGTTGGAGAGGCGTCCGACGGTTGGGGAGAGTTGTGTTTGGGCTTGGGGGGTTGTTAGGGGGAAAGTTGTTGGTGGGGGTGGTGGTGTGAGGGGAAGGTGATTTTTTGATGATGTGTGTGTGTTTTTGGTGAGGAAGAAGGAAGGAGGAGGAGGAAGGAGGAGGGAAGGTTTGGGAAGGGGAAGTAAGTGGTGGTGTTTTCTTTCTTTTTCTTTTTTTTCTTTCTTCCCCC
>KZ805619.1:0-39702 GCA_003073855.1 Periconia macrospinosa
AGATAAGTTGGTCCAAGTGGTTGTGGTGTTGGTCGAGGAGATCACATATTCGACTCTGTGTGCCGCTCACTCTTGGCATCGCTTAGATTACCTAAAATGGAAGACATATATACCATTAAAACATTATAAATCAAGTCGATATGGCTGATGAAGCTAATAGATATCAAAATCGGGACGATTGGGGCACTTTTAGTTAGTCGATATATCGATATTGACAGCAACCGTATCGACTTAGTCGATATAGTCGATAGTCGATATGGTTAGTCGATAGTCGATATCGACTATATCGACGACAACCCTGATTTGGCTGAGGCTACGATCCCAAACTTTATCGAGGCGTCTACCACAGACGTAATCCATGACGATGAAGGTCACTCCGTTGGTATCATCGAAGTATGAATAGTATACTCCAGGTACGGGAATCTTCGTGTTTTGGCGGACGAACACCATATCTCTAGCCTCCTTCAATGTCACTCCCTCTCCGTATTTGACCGTCTTACCGCCGCTGATTGGCCTATGCTGTATGTCTGGTAACCCATGGCGGAGGCGGCCACGACGTATTTTTTGGATTAACTGCAGTAATTCCTGTAGCCACAGCTCCATCTCTGAATTCACAGGCAGTCAGCTCCTCTTCGATGGGAATAATAGGTGCAAGCGTCATGTCGTTTTCAGGGAGCTTACTGTGTGCCGACTCAATCGCAAGGTTTTGCTCCGAGGTACGCTCCCAATGGACGCTGTAACGGCCGAATAGCTGATGCGCTGAAAGGCGTAGGTGGAACTGAGTATGAGAGTCTGTAAGGGAACAAGAGACAAATCCTTGGGCGTGCTTTCGTATTTGGGGAAAAAGGCGGCTGTGATTTGGGGAGTTGGGGACGACGGTAGGGAGAGTGACAATTTAGCAAATAAGTGTGAACGCTAAAAGCGGCAACACTAAACCTAAAACAGAAGACCATTCACTATTCTCTCGAAACTCCGGGAGCAAAAACACCTTTGCGCTCCCCAATCTCATATCCCAAGCGGCTGCAAACAGAAGCTGTTGATTGGGCTTCAATCATAGCACTTACTGCACCACGGCCTTGACCAAGCATTCTCTGGTGACCTCTGCGATCTATTTCCACTACCACGGACTTAGGATCCGGTACCTGCGATGTCCTTACTCCAGCCCATTTAATTGGGACGGGGAGATATGTAGGTAATTTGATTGCTGTCATCATTTATGTACCAGTATCAACTAACTTTCCAATTACACGTCCCTCATGCCCAGTGGCTCTTCACCTGTAAGCCCAGCTGCAAGGCACCTCCTTTTCCTCCTCTCTAGATACACAGCGTATTCCGCCTTGGGAACTCCCGGAGTTTCCCAAATGTTACCCCCCACTGCTTTTCAAATCTTCAATTGCTCCTTGAAGTTTATATTCGGCCGTATCATCCTCTTTTCCCTTACAAATTGAAAGGCATTGTCGAATTCCATCTGATGAGAGTGCATAAGATAGGCGATGACGGCCGTAGCAGATCGTGAAACCCCGAAGGGACAATGGACGAGGACGGCACCGGCATCGACGTGCTCGCTGATGAAGTCGCAAATGTTGGCAAAGTAAGGAAGCATGTTTATTCTCATGCTTTCTTCACAATACACGAAGAGGTGGTTGCCTTCAGTGGTGATCTCTTTATATCGAGGCGTATTCCACTTGGCCCTTGGTGCTATCATAAGAGACACCACTGCCTTGATGTTGTGTTCAGTAAGGATTTCATAATCTGCGGCAGCCTCGCAGTTCCCGAGATAGAGTTGATCGGTGATTCTGGTGATTGACGGCTTCGAGGCGACCATGATTCGCGAAGGGGTTGGATATCTTTGGTAGACTGTATGAAATCAGTAGCTGAAAAGAAGAATGAACAGCAGCATATTTGAGCGATGATGCGGTACAGTGAGGATTTTATGCTTACCCATGTCGTACATGTACGCAAGCCAACCTGGAACGCCCACCATGGATATAAGCGAGAACATCCGCTAAACCCAATAGAGGAATCGTAGCATCGACGGTGCATCCGCGGTTGTTGTGTCTATTGAACGCCTTTCAATGTGATTTCCTAATAGTCTATGCAGAAGCGTGACACCAAGGAACTATTTATCAGCGTTGCAGCACTTTCGCAGGATCTGTCAACCTTGTACAGTCCTTTATATCCGATAGCGATGGTGGTGGCATGGATCGCGTGCGAGGGAGTGATACAGCAGCGGGTTAGGATATCATAATAGCATTCGTGCACGTCGTACAATGAAGCGGTACAGCATAAATTTGGGCCTGTGGGACCATTGTCCTCCCATGTGGCACCTACAGTGACGCCACTACACCGTCAGCGTGGGCGATCTCCATGTTACTGGTACTCCCAGGAATGTCCTGTTCCACCAGCCCAATTGATGCCAATATGTTCGTGGTCTGTCCGAAATTACCTACTGAAACACTTGGAGTGCGAACATTACGCGCTCACTACCGCCGTGATTATGACACGATTCTGTTTGCATTTTTCTATATCAGTCCACCGAATTTCCTCGTGCTTCTCTATTTATTTTGACATACCCACAGATCGGCCTACAACTTTGTTTATACCATATTTGAAATACAAATGTCATGTTTCACCATCTTATTGGGATATTACTAGTTACATTCATCGTCGCGTAACCAAATACCTACGCTTTTTTTTTCAATAGTTATTCTTTGACACAAATTTCATGTTTATTTGCGATACAATAAAAGTGGGAGTGTTAACAGATTTAAGTAAGAGAGCGAGGACCGGGTGAATGTGCAACTCTATTTCACCTATGAATATTGCCACAACGCATTTAAAAAGGGTTTCTTATGCCGCCCACAACATATACAGTATCTTTCTACAATAAACATACTTGAAGCTTCGAAGATTACTCAAAACTATCAATTTCACTGTTCCAAAACCCAAATCTATCGGATTTCGAGCAAAATGTCGGATAGCGAAGACAACGAAGATCCTAAGCATGTCGAATTGTGCCGGTATCTTGTTGACTCCGCACTACCATCCCTTTGCTGGCCGTTTACAAACACGGAGGTTACCCCGACATACGCGCCGATTGTTGTATGGCGTGTATCATTGTGGGCTCGCCACACAGGGAGTGGTAACAAAACCATTACTCTTAGGCAGCCAGATCTTTACGACTGGCTGCAGGAAAAGGCTGAATTTGGAGTGGATAGAGAGGATGAGTTCGACAATGTGGCGTATACTTTTGTGTATAGTACGTTGGTTCTGTTTCTTGGATTGTAAAAAATACTGATACATGATAATCATTCAGATGAACCGGAACCATCGGATCAGAGCTCGGAAAAAGAATGAGCGAACGACCGTTGAGGTCGGTGGAAATCCCTCGGGAAATTGGTTTCATCACGCCTGAGTAGCTTTCACTCATCTGTGAGGTATTCGCACGGCCAGCGAAGAATTCCTGTCCGCGCCTGCATACCGTGGACAGTCAAAATGCGGGAGCAACTCCCAAAGTGCTCAAATTTCGATGAATCAGGATATAATAGCCAGGGATTGAGGCTTTCTTCGAGTTTCCCAGTTATGGATGCACTTTGGTCAATTCTTCCTTTCCTTCACTCGCTCGTTGTACATTACTAATTTCTTCTGCTTGAAAGCGGATACATTTTCTGACAAAGAGGCTATCAATTTTGAAAATTACTGCTGTTTGATCGGATTTTCGCGTTAACGACTCTACTACGGATTTACTTAGTTGAATGAAGTAGGCTCTTCCTTCTTCTAGATCAGACTCTGGAACTAAGTAAGAATCAAATTCTACAAAATCTCCCTCCGCAGACTTACTTCCCCCGACTGAAAGAAATGCTATGAAAAAGAATGCAACAAAAGGGATAGCTCAGGTCTCCTATGAAACCGCTATAGCTCACGGGTATTATATTCGAACTGATGAACAAGTCCTGCAAAATGTTAGCACCGAGAAGTTGAAGGTTGTACAAATGCTGGCCAATATTTGCATCGTAAGCCTGGCCGCAACTGTGAAAGTTGCGTAGATGCGCAGACTTCCTCCAAGCTCTATAAACAAAAATACACCACAAATTGTACTCTTAAATCCCTAGATCTTCTAAACCAGCTGAAGTTTTAGATTACCCGACTAATATTGTTCCCGAGTGTTATCAAACTCTGGGTTACCTTTTGTGGACTAGCATGTAACGTGGAAATGTGTGAAAACGTTGAAGGAACTCTGAAAGTGAAGAGAAGCTATCATGGCACGGTATATTCGTGAATTTACGAGTTTCTAAAAAAGTTTGGTAGCAGTTCTTTGATTGCTAGCAAATCGCAAGTGTATGGTAGAGCACAAAAACCGAGCATGTACGTGGTAGCTCTACTTCCAGCATCTGAGCGACATCCACTTCTTCTGTTTTAAACACTTTGTATATAGTATTTCTACCGCAAAACTTTCTACATATCGCTGGCAATTTGGAAGCAATTAATGAACAATATAAATACGGAAACACTATTGACAATTCACCGCACATCGCTGTACAAACTGCGGTCACTGACGGTCCCACCACCAAGTGGACTTAGCAAAATTTTTTAAAAAAAAAGTGTAAAAAAATTGCAAAAATAACTGAACTTGAGCGGTATTCGAACTTTGGACCTATGATGATGTTAGCGAACGTTCTACCACCCGGCCATAGAATCAACACGTTACTCAGCGCCACCTGTTAGGATTTTGTTGATTCTATGACCGGTGAGATTCGTTGCAAATAATATAATATATATAGTGGTGAAAATACTCAAAGTGGGTAGAGGATGTTGGACGGATTTCACCTGGGATAGGCGAGGCAGCAGTTGGCACTGTTGATTTGACGTCACTGCACTTGCCAGACAACACTGGGGCAACGCGAGCGATTACGCGGGCGACTAACTTTGAAAATGCCGCGATGCTAAGGTTGGACTCGTCGCTGGGCTCAATCTACTTCTGCAGTTTTGTTCTTGGGTGCGGCTTTTTGATTTCTTATGGACGCATTGTCAAAGGACCGGCAAGGCCCTGCTCTACTTCGTAATTTGTGCAGCGATGCTGTGTTGGTGATTTCATTCTACTAATTGGATGACCTTGGCTTCATATCGTGCTGTGGAAGTTGACTTGCGAAAGTACAAACCGGTTGGGCGCAAGCAAGGTCAGTGACCCGACACCTACACCAGCTAGGCCCTCCACCACCTCCACCGCTTCTGCTTCCCAACAAACCCTCGTTATCAGCCTGAAAAATCGACGGCAACTACCAGAAGATTGTGACTACGAAGGTCTCTCACGCTCCTCGCCGTCTCGGCGGCTCGCCAAGTTCGAAACCCTCCCGCACTCCCCCAGGCTTGCTACCCCCGCCCCACAACGCCCCAGACACCATAGCACCCACAAAACAGCGAAGACGACCCTGCCAAAATCTCAAAGACTATCCGAGCTTTCAAGATGGACGCCAAACTTTCCTTTCGGTCAGGCATCACCATCCGCCTTCGAATTCCCCAACTGCGTTGTCCTCCCTCCCTAAGCTCCCCTCCAACGAACCGGCTCTTTTCAGGTATCACAAGCACGCGCGCATACGCAAGCTACAAAATTCCAAGACCCAACTCTCATACGTGTTTGGATAACATTTGAACTGCCTTAGGTGAAATGCCATTCGCTGTTGCTGGCCCGTCTTCATCACACCTTGGCCTTGACCAGTCTTCGACAGCGCCCAACACCCTTTTGAAACGCAAAGAGAAACCTTCACAGATTACCCACAAAGACCCATGTCTGTACTGCCTCGCTGTCATATCTTTTCGCGCAACGACCGTCCATAGCTGCGGAACGGCCACGGCTCATACTCGCCATCCTCCTTGCCTGAGCATTGCTCCCTCCATCTGTCTACAGCCCCGAGAACCAGCTTATGCATTCTCACTTGATCTGCATAGTTGATTATCAAATAATCGTCGTCCATTGAGATGGGTTCGCCGCCTGATACCCACGTCGCTGTTCCTCCTCCATCCTTTCGTCCTTCACGCCCAGATACCGATTTCCCTGCTTTGCACCCCGTAAAACTCGGTACCGTCGGCGCCAATCACATCCCCTTTCGATTCTTTCAGTCGGGTTCCCACATACAGGCAGAGCATAGCGTCGCCCAGTTCGTGGCCCTGGTCCGGCCCGCATCGCCTCGAGCCGTACCAAACCAAACAGTTGGGTGGGCAACGGGAACACTACGTGAATAACAGAGACTGGGTTTGGAAGAAAAAAAAACAAGGCATGAAGCCTGGAACTGGGAGATTAGCCTCCCAATCGCGTTTGACGGGCTAGGGGCGAGTTCTGCATACGAATAGAGAAAAAGAAGGGATGATGATTGCTTGATTGCTTCAACCGAGTTCTCCGTCAAATACCTCTTTATCTACTCTGTATCCTCAGCTCTCTACCTTCGCAGCACGACCTACCTCCCCCTTGTCTCCCAAAAAGAAAATCAGCGCCCTGAAAACCTTCCTGAATCCGCTCATCCTCCACTCCCAAGAACTACTCCTTCAAACCATCCCTTACCGCCCAAATAAATCCCTTTCATCACCCACTTGTAACATTCCCCTTGAAAGACCTAGCTCCCAGGCCCACTCATCTCCACGGCGCGGCCCGGTCCGCAACAGCACCGAGATCGAGCCGAACCAAACCAAACTGAATTGTTGAGGGGGGGATATCGCCCTGACTCAACGTTTTACAAAAACACACACACAGGCAAGGAAGGCGGATAATGAGAAAGAGAGAAGAAGTTTCTGTGAAGGGCTGGGGATGTAGAAAAGTGGAGCGCGTTGACTGGGATCATGATCCATCCGTCTACTCACACGACTAGCTTCGCTAACTAACTCTATCTCACAGAGTCTACCTGGCCGCCGAAACGCTCTCTTTCCATCCTCACCACCGCTATCTGTATCCACTCGTAGTGTCGCTCACCTCATGACCGCCGCCTCTATTGCGTCTCTCTTCTACCACAAGCTCGAAGGATATCGTCGTCACGAAAACTCCAATTCAGTCTGTACCGAGCACATCATCCATAGAATCTTTCATACGGTCTTGGATACATGTTGCACGTCGCGAGGCGGGCATGAATGGTTGTGATTCTGCGCGTGGTGCACTAAGGAATGCATAAACTCAACGGTTGGGGAATTGGACACAACGGGGTAGGCAGCTGGTTCGCACAGAGATGTGAATGAAATATTGTTGGGAGCGAAGATGGTGGTCGCTTGATTGTTGGCAAGGATGCGTTGTAGTTTTGGCATTGGTAAGTGGGATTCAATTTGTCTTTGACGTACAGATCTAGGGAGGCAAGGGAAGAGGGCGCCAGGTTTGAGCATTAAGAGAGATTGGGAACACTAGGGGCGGATAATTAGCAAGCAATGGACATAGTCAGTTAGTAGGGAAGACCTGGCACCAGGAAGGCCCAACTTTTGACGGAAAAAAAATTACTATTGAAGCGGTATGCTGCTATGTGCGAACGATGGACCTGAACACGCGCGTTGGAAAGTGATGAACTCTGGTAGGTCATGTTTTGCGAATACAAATGCGACTCAGAACAAGGAGGTAAGATCTGTAAATTCAGTATTGACGATGTGGATGTGCATCAGATAGAATCATTCTCGAGCGTGTTGCTCCCCTCCGTATAGTAAGACGCAATCATTTGGAGGTCTGTGCGGAAGTCCTCCAAATTAGTGTAAGTCGCCCCAAACTGAGGAGGGATAGAGTTACCAGTCTCAATAGACTGCGCAATGTCTTCATCGAAAGCTTGCAAATCGGCCGTCCGAACCCGAGGGTGTCGCACTTCGGGCCCCATGCGTACGGGGTTATTCAAACTAAAAATGCCACGTCAGAGGAAGACTGAACGAAACACCACTTGGTCGACCTACAAAGATGGCGGTAATATCTTGCCAGCCGAGTCATCATTCTCGAAGGGAGATCGCGTGGTCGTGGAGCGATCCCATATCTGCGGGCTGCCGTCCTCTGATACAGATGGGAGGGGGATGCCGTATTGGAGCCTCATGACCATTTCGCCGTCCTCGGCTTCGAAAGACACAGCGCGGGGGAGCCAGTAGTGCACAGGGCCACCTGCCATGTCTTCTACGGCTGCGAGGAGCAGTTCCCGCGACACGCGTTGAACTTTCCACGTATCGTGCATCTTGTTGCACTCCTCCATGACCCAGTCTACCATGCGGTCTGCCTTGTGTAGCCTGCTTATGAGGTCTTCGGTTTCGAAAGGTTCGCAAGTTTCGAGTCGTATTTTAAGGCGACGACTCAGGCGGTGCCAGGTCCCGACTGACATTTGAAAGGTTGTGTATATGCGTAGAGGAAGTATTGGAAGCTCAGGGCACATAGCCAAGGCGTAAGGTATACAGCGAGCTAAGCTTGACGCACAGTATTCGTCTCGTTTGTAGACATCGGCTATGTCGGGTATGGAGGAGTTGACGTAGTATTCTGGAAAGTTTAGGTACAGTGTCTCCGTGACGCCGCAGAGAGAGACGAAAGACGCCCAAAACCGGCTCGCTTGGACGGCAGCAAGTACAGAATCGAAATATATAGAGTCGGAAATGATGTCGGCAATTTCTTGTGACGGAGAAACTAGGAGCCTGGTAGTTGAATTGTTGAGGAGTTGATTCACAGTATCTATGGGATCCACTAGCCACAGCGTTTCCGCCAGGCTTATGGCCATGGCCACCGTTTTGGTATCTTCTGGATGCTCCATAATATGACGAACAAGACATACAAGTCTGGGTAATCGAATGGCTACATGCATGATACCCATGGATGTCTTTTGGATAATCGGCGCATCGTGAGGAATGGCAGATGGTTGTGTCATATTGATCCAAAATTCATTGTCGTAGATGGAAGGTCGGCTCGCCACAAGCGCCTCAGAGACCTATAAAAGAAATCAGTACATAGTCAGAAGCATTTTGTAAAATAGAAAGGCATACGTCTTCCCCATACGTATTGTCCACCAGACTCCAAAAATGGCTGTCATCCGAATTGGCCAGAGGGCCTTGCCTCAGAATCTGCCCCAAGGCTATTGTATGAATCGCGTGAAAGAAATCAGTGATACCCATCATTATCTTTACTTGTTAGTAGAGTGGAATAAACTCTCGCAAGTGTGTGGTACCTCTGCAGCAAAGTGTATCTTCATTGCAATAGCAGTGTCATATGTCTGGCGTGTCCGGCACTGATCCACCTCAAGCTGCAGCGCCCTTAATGCCTTGGCTTTGGAGCGAAGGGCGACTTTCCTGTTTGAGAAATTCTGCTCACGGAAGAACTGGACGCTATCAGCCAGAAACTCCACAGCAAGATCAACATGAGAGCTGTTTCCGATGCGAGATGGTATGGTCGTGATCCAAGTACCAAGGATCGCAAGAGGCTGCTTTTCCAATGACCGGCCATCGAGTACACCGAGGTATCAATTTGCAAGTCTTGTTTCTGGCGCGGTGGCTTGATAGGTGATTAATGTTGCTGTTCTCTTGAGGTATTGGAGGTGTAATTGAAGCCGTCGCTTCTGTTGGTGAGTATATTTTCGCTGGTTGTTATTTCTGTCCTTGCCGACGAGGGCAAGAGTTCTGTACACGCCACCGCTGCCAGCATACTTTTCAGAAGTTATCTGAAATGCTCGGTCGGCCGTACCCGATGGCGCGGCGGCAGCGATTGCGGGGAATTCTTCCAGTCGCCCCATGCTTTGTCCACCTTGAGCAAGGATAGGGTACACCAAGGGAGCAACCTGCGCTTTCCCATGCTTACTATACTGTGTGGGATCCTCAACCACAAATGCGGCAGGATTTCCTCCAGTGTATGTGCATTGCCGATTCCCCTTTAAGCAAGGTGAACATCTCGGCTTTTTCTCGTCACACTGCTGACGTTAGCACACAGACAGACGGCATAACGCAGACAACGTTGGATGAAGGAAAGAACAAGAAGTGACAACTCTACCTTGACTTTGCGACTCCGGCAGGTCTGACATTTGCCTTTCAATGTCATGGTGCGCCAAACGAAGTGGAGCAGGGGCGAAATGCCACTAGACCCACCAGCTCTTCAGCTGTCCAAGGATGCCCTAACAACGCACTCTGTGCCGTTCGCAGGTTCATGAGCTGCACCTGTTGACGCGTATAGAGAGACTCCTCTGGTCCTAGATTACAAAATGGGTCGTTCGCGGGAGTTTGTAAAAGATGAACGCTCGGTGGGCGTTTGGCAGTCAACTTCGCCAAGGCGGATGTCAGGCGTGCTAGCGTGTGTTAGCGAAAGGAGTCGCATGCTAGTGGCATCGGCATCGGAAGAATTTTGGACTGGCGCCAATTCTCACGTGATTTTCATAATCCCTCTTCGCATCGAATGAATGTTTCGAAATCGTGTCAAGTTCGGTGGTTTCGGAACGAGATTTATCGCGAAAAATCCCATGTTGAAAAAAAGTCTTGCTAGCTGTTCCTCCATCTGCACCTGCGTCGACAATGCTGATGTTACATGTGTAGGCATTAGACATGGAAGAATTATTTTCAGCTTTAAAATGTCCCTAGTCGCCGATAGGGAGGGTATAGCAGAGATGGATGTGCTATTTGTTCTTGTACCGCGTGTATACAAGGTATTCAGTCTTGGTTTTTGTGCTTCGTAGATTTCGTACTCAAGAGTAAAGATCGTCCCCGTTGTCTGCGGTTTTGCGCCCTTACAATCCAATTGTAAATGCTCTTGCCGATGCAAGGGTTGGACGCAATTCCGGCACCGTATGGCATGCCTCGACTAGGCTGTAATTTCCTACTAGAAATGTCTGCTTCTGCTCGATCGAGGAGAATCCCATCGTACATAACGGCCAGAAAACCATCTAGTTTTCTATAGAAACGTGACACTGTTAATTGGCGCAAGCTTGCTTCTCTTGGATGTAGTCAGTATCAAGGAAATACTGGTCAGGCAGACCAATTTTGCAACAATTATCGTGATGTGTTGACGCTAAACTTTTCTTCCTAGATCTGCTATTTTTCTTCAATGGAGAGAAATGAAGAAAAGCAAGGTTGGTAATCACGCGGTGTATCCAGTAAGGTGCAATACGGTCCTTCAGCATAAGCAAGAAGAACGAGTATCGATGTAGCATTGCTCCTGGTAAATCGTATCCTGGAAGATACCTCAGTTGAAGTAAATTGGTCGCAACCTATTTCGGCAACGTGAATCCGCTCCAAATTTTAGCGAAACAATAGGCGAAAAAAGTCCAAAGCTAACAGTTCTCACCAAAATAGATCTTCCGGTCCACTGCATGTAGCATGATGGTTGATTCCTGGGATATGTTCAAGAAGTACGTAAGTGCAAGGTTGGCTGTGTTATGATTTGATCATGTAGCATTTTGTTAGTTATGATAACACTCTCCGGTAATTGTATAACTCCTTTATAGGAAGAGATAAGTTCCCCAATAATTATTAGGACATGCATCTGCAGCCCTGCCGAAGGAGACTCATTGATCTGTCGGGGAACGTTCCGATTAGCCAAATAATAGGGCTCCAGCGGTCACTCAGGGTATCCAACGTATCGTACTACCGCTGTAAGGTTCGGTACCGTACACCGAAACGTACCAAACGTAAAGGTACATGGAATGTGACTGTTTGGTACGCTCCATAAACGTATGAGGGGTGTACGGTACGATTCATTTTGCCTGTTTGTTTGGTTGTTTGCCCCGAATAAGGATGGTTTATGAGGATAGTGAGGATGGCTTTGTTGGTGGTGAGCTCTCCGAGAGAGGACTAAAAATCAATCAATACTCTGAAATAGTACTGTGAGGGAGTGTTAATCACCTGACACTCTGAAAGAGTACTCTCTCACACTCCACGGAGGATGCTTTTGGTGTTGACCTGGTGGTATTGTTCTGTACAATAGTTTAGATCTCTGCAAACCTTCAGTGTGCGGACCGTCATATATCGCCTCTAGAAAAATCTACAAGATTACGATAACCCAATAGTACCTGAAGTGGGCTTGAAGAAGGTCATAGATGATGGAGAAAGGTCAGCGGAAAAGGAAACTTGCTCAGTGGAGACCAATGCTTGGATCGGTGGTGGGTCGAGAAGAAGATTCTCTCTGCTGCGAAGATAGACAAGAATTGACAGCGTACAAAGCTGAATAAGTTTCTGATGTTCCTTTAGCCATATTTCCCTTTGGTGGAGTTGAGTACATGAAACATAAGCGAATGCGAACAGACCTGGACTTGTCCACTTCGTCGCCTCGATGAGAATGAGAAGATAGCTTGCCCGATTCAAATCCGGGGCTCGCACCCTGATGAAAATCGAGAATTCTACAGTGGTACCGGTCGATGAAGACTTTCTGCTAGCTGGAGTAGCTTTTTAACCCTAATATCGGCGATATCGCCAGTGTTAGTGCTTAGATCTCTAAAGATACGAACCAAGTTCCATCGAATGTTATCCTCCACGCACCTTGCTGTTTCTGAAAGCAAGAAAGTGTTATGATCCCTTTATCCTCCACGCACCTTGCTGTTCCGTTGAACTAACAGGTGTTATGATCCCTCTATCCCCCGTGTGCCATACTGTCCCAATAGACAAGCAAGAGCTCTTGATCCTCCTCGCACCTTGCTGTTCCAACGAATCAACAAGTGTTATGATCCCTCGTCAAACTTTGCCATCTTAGAAAACAAATAGCTGTGACGTATTCCTCCACGCACATTGCCATCTCACAAGATCAGCAAGTGTTATGAACCCATCCTTCATTCACCTTGCCATCAAAGGAGATGTAAAATGATACGATCGTACTCTGACATAGCCAAGAGGGTAGAAAGAGACGACGCCATGCGGCCACGGTCGTGTGCCCGTCCCCAAAGGGAGGGGCGACCGGATTCATCACCGCCATCTCATCCACCAAAACCCATGTTGTTCCTCCACACGTTGTATCTTATTTCTCACAGTTCGATCTCGGGTTTTTGCGGCAGCACCGCTTGGGAGGTTTGTAGGGAGCGGCCGTGGCCGTGGCGAGCGGGGTGTTGGGCGTAACTACGAGGATAGAGGGACGACGATGACGAGGAAAACGGAGACGAGGACGGAGACAGCGAGGAATACAGGGAGGATGTGGCAGAGATTTCTTTGATGGAGTTATCAAGGCTGAAGAGGGGACTTGGGTGTTGCTGGTAGGGTCTGGTGAGGTGGTGAGGTGGTGAGGCGGTCGAGGTGGAGGAGGTGGTGAAGGTAAGACAAAAAGTATACGCACCGACCGGCACGTCACCCCACTACGCCCGCCACTACCCAATAGGCAGTTGCAGCTGCTTCAAATAACAGTCCGAAGAATTTCGTTCTTGTGCATCTACTGGGCAGGATAAAACAGTCCAACTTTCTTCGGGTGCTTCTCATGCCAAAGAACAAAAGCATCGCGGGGTCAACGTCTCTCTTGAATTATCCGCTTATAGAAGTCTTCTTGCAACGCCTTTGACTCATGTGGGAGACAGGGATGCAAAACGGAAGGCCACTATTGCTCTTTTTCATCGAAAAACATGCATACCCGATGAATAGTGCCATTGCGACGGGAGAAGGATGGTCGATAGATGAGGAAACTCATTGTTTTGTGGTGATGCAATATGGCGATAGAGATTACACGCATGATATTTGCTTCGTTGATTGCTAGCAAACAGTCCAGTAGCAGAAAGAAGAAATAGCCTCGCAAATTTGCCAAACACGACATAAAGACAACGGCAGTTCCAGCTAAATATTTCAAAGTTCGCCAATGGGTACAGCATGGAGGATAGTTTGGAACTTTCTCCTTTGGGAATATTCAAGATGTTATCGCGTTTCTTACACATCAACGAATTGTGGCTCGGATTATCTGACTTTCGGGTTCACTCGCTTTGTCTGTAGGTTTGCCCGGCATGACCCACGTTTTACTCATGTCTTAATGCGCCATATCATTATAGGAACTACACACTTCCCGTATCGTAGAAATTGGAACCCTGGAACTACGTGAACACGATTCTTTTATATTATCCATCAATCCAGAATACATTGACGGGTTTGCTTCGGTACGACAAGTTCATCTTTTGTAAAACATCCCAAAAGAGGGAACCTCTATACTCGTTGTTGAGGAACGTGTAAAGCCATTTCTTTGAGAATTGACCGGAAACTAAGCTTCCAAGTTCCCGCAGGTTTCCATTTTTGGGGCAGTGTGTGTTCGTTTATGATGAATCGTAATCCGTACAGAGAAGAGCATTTGGCTGCAGCATATCCTGTGCGTTTTTCCAGTACCACTCAGTTGATCTTCACAAGCATACATTTCTGGTGTTTGAACTAGGTCAAATTCGGCAGAATTTGATTCAGAATTCATCGAGCGACATCAATATTGAAAGGGGTTTGCTGCAAAGAAGGAGAACGTTCGTAGTTCCAGAATTATTGGCTATAAGCTACTATTACTGGTTTATCTTCTACTAATATAAACGAGAATGAAGATAAAATGAAAACAAGCTTCGAAGTAGGCTTCGTGCAGAGAAATAAGGGGAAGAAAACAGACATAGTTTGACCACGTTTTAAATATATGCAAAGGTAGAGAGGGAGGGAGACTACTGAGATAAGATTGCATCCATTTAACTATATATGTCTAGGTGAAGTGCAGATTTGCCATGACTGTCCAGAGCACTGCGGACTGCTTTTAAATATCGAGCTAAAATACATTCTCCTCACTTGCGCGTCTCATCTAAGGTGGTACCTAAGATGGTGTTGCAACCTGGAACTTGGCTTGCTTGGCCACAAAAGTCAGTAGGAACAAAGCACCGGCACAAGCAAACATCAACCACCAGCCATTGCGCATGCTCTCTGCATGGGCGATGATAATATCATTTCGCATTTCGGGAGAGTAATCGTGCTTGATCGACTGCACGTCTTGTAAGATTTCGACGATTTGCATAGGAGTTAGTGCGAGCATTTTGAGCGACGCTTGAAGCTTGTTGATGTACACGGCGGCAAAGAAAGCCACGCCAAAGATTTGTCCGACTGTCATGAAAAATGTGACGAGCCCAGTGACGATGCCGTTGAGACGCCGCTTCGTGGCCACCTGTGCAGTAAGAAGCAGTCCGGACTTAGCTGCGCCCTGTCCCATTCCCAGAATTATGAGAAGTACAGCAGCCTCAGCACGATTCGTGTGTGCATTCCAGCGGGTCATGAGACCGCTAGCGAGCGTCATCGAAGCAGCCCCTACTCGAGCATTGACGAGAGTCACTTCGTATCTGGACATGATTAAAGCCGCAAAATTGTTTCCTACCGCGAGACCTAGCATCATGGGCAGTAGGCCAACTCCAGACATAGTAGCCGAGTCTCCAAAGATGAGCTGAAAAAACTGTGGAACGTAATACATGAGGCCGATGAGATTAGCTCCGAAGAAGAACTCTGCAACCGTGATAGCAAGTACGGTGTGGTTGCGAAAAAGCGATGGATCTATTAGAGGATCACGCACACGATGCTCGACAACGAGGAAGAGAAGCACAAGTATGAAACCCCCGACAAGGCAGCCGACTACCCGGATGTTACTCCAAGCAAATGTGTTGCCTCCCCACGAGATGCTGAGAAGGATACAGACGGTTCCGCCCACAAGGATGAGGGTGCCGAGATAATCGAGCTGAAGGAATTTGGTTTTCAGCGTGCCCCTTGGAGTCTTTGGGAGTTTCAGGGAGAACATTGTGATGGCTAAGGTGATTGGCGAGATGCAGAGGTTAATGTAAAAACACCACCTCCATGACGCATACCTAGCAATCAATGGTCAGAATGCCCAGCTAATTCATGGGGACAAACGTACTGAGAGAAGACGCCTCCAAGCAGAGGCCCTGCTACATCTGCTACGATCCAAACAACACCAGTGATGGACAGATACTTGCCCACATCCTTGAATGGAACAAGGTCGTGAATAATGACGGTGACCAGGCCATAGATGCCACCCCCACCCAGTCCTTGAACGATGCGTGACGCAATGAGCATTTTCATGCTTTTGGAGCCGCCACAGAGACCACTTCCAAGGATGAAGAGGACAGTGGCAATGTTGAACATGACGCCATTGCCGACGATGCTGCCCAGCTTAGCATAGATAGGCAGGACTAGTGCGAGGGAGATTAGATAGCCAGTGGCAAGCCAGGCCGAGTTGTTGTATTCTTGGAAGTCGGAGGCAATGGTTGGAACGGCGGTGACGAGGATGTTGAAATCGATGGCTACCAACAGCATGCCCAGGTTGAGAGCAAAAAGCACAGCCCAGAACTGCTTCTTCCCGAGAGGGACCTTGGCAGCACCAGGAAGAGAGCCTTCGATTGGAAGCTCAGGTGCGGCCACGGCATTTTCCTCTGCAGCGGTAGTTGTGGCAGCCGAGGCGGGGGCAGATTTCTCCTTGTCGGCTGCAGGTACCGTGGTAGAAGTCGAAGTCTCGTTCATGCTTTACAAAACCGTAGCAGTGTTGAAAGAGGTGCGTTGGAGTGAAGGAAGGTACAGCAATGGAAGCGTACACGCGAGAGTCAAATTGAAGAGGTAAGGTGAGACGTAGTACTCTAAAGGGCACTGAAATAACGTTGTGTGCTTGGCATCTGCCTTACCTAATACCCCTGGAGTGTCCTGTGGCCCCCTTTAGTTAGCATTAGCACCCGCCCGTGGCTCCCGCCCCGTAGCTAGGGACCCCTACAGTAAGCTTTATTTGCAGAGGGGGGACACATTAAATGGCGAGGATTCGGGTAGGTAGATGCTCATCACTAACTAATTACTTATATTCAATAGAGGAGATACGCCTACATTCTTATTTATAAAATAGTCCTTTTCTTTAAATTTACTACTTACTATCTTGAAAAAACAATCTTTCCTATCTAAATCCTTACTGCTTCTGACCTTTCATGGGGCTTCTTCCTCTATCGCATGCCGCTTGCTTGGTGTGCTGTTGATCAACTTGTGCGTGTCGGCCTGTGTTTAGATACAGTACAATACGAGCCACCTCTACCTCCACCACCCATCTTCTTCCCACAAGCCGCTACCGGCATTCAACCCAAATCACCAAATGTCTTCCATGCCCAGCCACGACGCCGAATCACCCGCTGACCCGCCGTCCCCCTCACACACCACCACTGAGCATCATCATGCACCCGCCACCACACTCCTTCCTTCCAACTCCAGAACCAAATCTCTCTTTCCTTCTTTCCTCAAGACCGTTGTGAATCGTGAAAGACGTTGCAGAAATGTAGTCTGACAGCAAAGCAGGGTGAGAATGCGGACCAGTGATCCTACGACTGTAGGAAACAGGATACAAACATACGAAGCCGTGTGCGGGTGTAAAATTTTTGTCATTTTTCGAAAAATATCGTGAAGAGCAAAGAGCTAGCTGTCCAGTAGAAAGAGTGACAATGGGAAAATGGGTATTGTTTTCCGTAGCCGGTCCACTTCGATCGTCATGATGTTTGAAATTGTTTGACATAGACACAAGCATGCCTTGTTGGAATGTTTGCAAGATCTTTCGCAAGGAGGATGGAGATAGGTGGATGCGCGTGCCCAACACTTGTCGCTGGGTGAGGGGAGAAGATCGGGGGAATGCCAGATCCCTTCTCCATTTTCGGCGCCGCTGTGGCCGCGTATGATTGTCCAACCTGCGCACCGTGTTAGCAATTGTTGTGAGCAGCTTGAGAGGAAGATGCAGGCTGAGATAGAGAAGCAGCAGAAGAGCTAGGCGTCAAATTGGGGATAGGAACAACAGACGGATGGCGGCAGGTGTGGAAGTGGCAGCGTGTGCTGAAAGCAGGGGAAGCGACGCCGCTTGAAGAAGCCAGGTCGGGGGGCAGGAGACGCCCCAGAGGCCGACTGTGCATGTGTTTGTACGCGTGTTCATGCTGCCGTCTTTACCACCTCCACCGTCAGAGCGAAGGAATACGGATACAAGCTTACTTGGACTAACCATCATATCTTTTCGTACCTCCAAATCAACATTTGGGCGCTCGTGGGCGATTCTTTAGCTTCTGGCGTTGCCTGTTTTTGCTGTTTGGAGTGAAAGGCGCGAGCTGCTGCCTTACTCCCTTGCGATCACGGGCACCCTCCCCACACCGCCTCCCCAACCGCCGCTCTAACCACCGCGACGCACAGAAACACGCCCATTTCGTGTCATGACTCGACCCTCCTGCCTTTCCATCGCGCTCATCATCTCTGTTTCTTGCTTCGCCGTAGCCGTCCGCGTCATAATCAGTCCCTTGTTGCTGGGTACAGCACCTCCACCGCTTCGGTTCAGTCTTCACCCACGATTTACCAGAGCAGCGTCGCTATGCAACCGGTCACGATTCCAGTCAATTATCCTCCAAACTCATTTTATGTTCCATCTGAATCACATCTCAGGAAGGAAAGAGACACCATTCCGAGAAAGCCAAAGGAGTGCGGGAAGGACGCCGGCATACCACGGACGTCAACGAGGAACAGTCGGGCCCTGCTGTGAGGTTTGGCTCCAATAAATTTACCGGATGAAAAAGGGTTTGTAGGATTATCGACTTGTTCAAGCTGACACTGGCACTGACGCTTTCATTCCCACTGGACATCGCCGAAGTTTCCTGACCAATGTTTACCGTGAGCTTACAATCCGATTCACATCTTCGATTCATGCAGCGTGACGCGCACCTACACGAGAATCTCACAATATACTAGACCCTGTCACACATTCGCGACTCGGACGAATATTCTACCCCGGTTCTGAGTCGTCCAACTACATACATCTTCGCAATTGCCACTTGCACACAACGAACAGCTCATCCTCCTCCCAGAAACCAATATACTGCAACAAAGCACCAGCCCAGAAATCAACATCCCCCACCATTACGCCCGTCACTCCATTCAACCGCCACATTTCACGCGAGAATTCTACTTCCCCTCCCAGTGGAATCGAAGTACACACGTTGGGCGAATCATACGGCAAAACCTACGGAGCGCGTGCAAGCTGACCAGAAGTTAGTCGCACAACCAGCCTACCATGGGAGGTCTCGACAAGAAAGTCGCGCGCATCAGCGATTTCGACGGGGCTCGGCATGGTTGGCGTCAACGAGAGGGTGGAGAGAATGACGCGCGGAGCGGGATCTTCTCTTGGATCTAAGGAGCTGAGAGAAGGGGTGGTGAGGAGGGATGTGGATCGGCGCATGGTGTTGCCCGTGTTTCGTCGTATAATTTCCTCATCCATGTAGCATCCACATATCAATTGACTTGTCTAACTCTTCTTTTCCGCTTTTCAAAACAGCCTGTCTCCTACGTCGCCCGGATACTGCACTACATAGCCATTCTCGTCCACACCCTCGGCAGTCGCAGCTACAATAACTTTTCGAACCAAGGGATGTTTAGCCACTGCGGCCAGGCCCTTGGGTGAGACATAACACGACAGAAAGGTTACGAATCTTTCGGCAGAGCTACTCAGGGCCATGAGTTCATCACAAATGGTTAAAATGGTGCCGCCGGTGGCAATCACGGTGTCGAGGGAGACCATATGGCCGTGCTTGTTGAGGGTTTTTTTTTTCACTGTGGTGAACACCACCTACATGTATATTCAGAACGCCTGCACTGCTCAATACGACAATGCGCGAACTATTAAAATCGTACATAATACCTATGTAGGTATAGGTGGCTGGTCACACGCCTGGCCTGGAGCACACTGAACTATCTCTCACTATAAATTAAACATGCTTAATTAGAAAAGTCTAAAAAGACTATTCATCACTGTACTGCCACAGAAGAGCTGAACCTTCCTAATTAAGTAGGTTCATTGAAGCCCGTCCGTCACTTGGAAGTCACATAAAAACTGAAGTACGCTCATATAAGCGGCGAATGATCGAAAACTGCTCGGGAACCAAGGGGAGTGGGCGTCGGCCAAGCCAATCAATTGTGACGGGGGAATCTTCGTGGGCACGAAAACCGCGTACTAGGACGCAGAAAGGGGCGGTGAAGTGTTGCGAGGATGCGACGTACATGGGAAGGGCTCCGCGTAGAATGGGCACCAGGGTGAGTGGGATGGTGTTGAAGGTCGGATTCTGTTTCTTGGTCGCAGCTACGAGTTGGACGGTCATGGATTGAACGACTTGATGCATGGTCGTTTCGGAGATGGACTGGTTTCATATCCCAACACACGCCCATTGGCAAGTAAATGCCGTCAATTTATTCAAAGGCGCACAGATCTCATGGGAATGGCAAAATCGTGTCTCTTGACGCCCTTCCTCGCTGCATGGCGAGGCCGTTTGATTTGCGACCTGGATAGATTATTGGTGGGAGGAGCGGCAGAGTAGTGCAGACAGGCACTTGCTCAGTCAGATATGGTGTAGACTATATAGAATGCCCAAATTGATGAATAGTGTACCGTTTCTTTTGCGTTCCAAATCGGTGTTGCAAATAGAGGGAGTGGATGGCAATAAGAACTTCGCTCCCCATCTTTCGGAGTCGCATAATGCATAGCCCAGGTATGAAAGGACAAGGGAAAATTTGCGATCCGTTCCTTTGGGTCATGCTCCTTGCTTCCTTGGCAATTTATGTAAGGGGAAGGCCGTAAGCCGATATGGTTGAGGATATGTCGTGATGGTGATGCACAAATACCACATAGCTCGGCCATGCGCTCGGTGGTGAGGAAAGACAAATGCTGCAGGGACTTCTCTCCTGTATTCATGTCATTGTTTTCCCCGAAAAATATCTCGAGAGGAGGACGCGAGGCAGCATAGATAGGCGACGTTGGCTGAAGCGATGGGCCGGTACATGTATGCATATTCACCGCACCCCACAACAGAACATGTGCAATTCTGATGCCCATCCCTCGTGTCTCTTGACCAGGCAGTTACTCTGAAATCTCATACTGCGAAAATAAAAATCACATTAGAGCAGGAGGCCCTGCAATAAAGGCGACAAAGCCTGAGCGCACTGCTCCATATCTCCACCACCCTATCCCCCTTTAGAAAAAAAAATAATATCCCAAAAAAATTGCAAAAATAACTAACTTGGGCGGACGCGTGTTTCGAACTTGAGATATCTATAACATTTGAGTTAGCGCAATTCACCACCCGGCCATAGAACCAACACCTTACTCAGCGCCACCTGTTAGGATTTTGTTGATTCTATGACCGGTGAGATTCGTTGCAAATTATACAAAATATATAGTCAATAATTAAGAGGAGAGGTACAGATGGTGGAGGGGCATAGGAGATGAGTGTGGCCGGATTAGGTATGTGGCGAGAGCATGTGACTGGGGCACGACCGCGTGGGTGGTACAGGGATTTGTTGAGGCAGGAGCACGGGGGGGCTAGTACATTCACTGCCCGCTGCTACAAAGGCTCTTTGGCTATCCACTTTGATCTATTTTAGAGTGTTGATTGATTATTAGTCCACTCTTGGAGAGCTCACCACTAAAAAAGCTATCCTTAATATCCTCACAAACCATCCTTATTCGGGGCAAACACCAAACAAACAGGCAAAACGAATCGTACCGTACAACCCTCATACGATTACGCAGCGTATCAAACAGTCGCCTTCCTCACTACGTTACGTTTGATACGATTCGCCGTACGATTTCGAACCGTACAGTCGTACTACGATACGATGGCTACGCTGCCCGTAGGTCTATGTGTGGCAGGATTTGCGGGGGTCATGTTCAAAGGAAGTAGGTCAACTGCACCTGGCAGTGCCTGTATACTAGCAATTGCACAAAATTACGAGCATTACATCACTCAATCATCTGTTGGTCACCGATTGCACATTCTTTTGCAGTACAAAGACAAGTACCTACCTAGGTATGTAGATGGGAAGGTTTTGTGAAGCACGTGGTCCAGGACGGTGGAGTATGAACCATTTACACGTATAAGACAACGCATTGCGGAAGGCCGACCAAGAATACAAAGGAACGAGCTGCACATGTAAACTACCTTCTTTTCATACAAAATCTGCCTGTAATCCACGTACGGAAAAAAAGGTACTAGATAGCAGAACGAGGCACGGTTCCTGGTAGAGGAGGAGTGAAGAGGGGCACAAGGAAAACGCACCGCATGCATGCACCTGTCTGAACCAGCCTCATACCTATCTGGTTTAAGAAATTTTGGATAGCCAAAATCGCAAAGTCCGTCTTTCAATAAGTAGTGTACATCTGCAAAAGAGCACGCGTCGCGGCCACCCACTACGCCTGCGCAACGCGTTCCCTTTCCGAAGCTCGGGTCACCTGCAGTATCCTCACAAAACATCTAATATTTGGTGGAGTCTCGATGATTTTGTCAGAAGAGATGTACATGAATTGACGAGGGCACTGAATTGACGAGGGCACAAGGGCAGAAGGCCACGCAGGGCAGGCGGGTACCTCACCTCCCGATCCCACCTGCATGTCCTCCGCCCCACCAAAGCTGAATGCGGTCTTTGTGATGAAATTTTTACCATAAAATACCGAGATGCCAGTTTCCTGGTGGAAAGAGACCGTAGATAAGCAGAGGGCAGCGCACTGCAGCCATGAGCCGCTCAACTCCCTCCCCTCACGCTTTTCCAGCCTGCCATGTCGGTGGCGAAAGAGGTGCTAGATAGCAAATTTATAATGAATTGGTGGTCTGAGAAGATTTTACATGAGAACAAGGCAATGCAGGTCAACTGGAAACCTCTCTCCACCTGCACCAAACAGTCCCTGTATGATGATGACGTCAAACGCGACAGTATCGTCCTACAATCAGATGTGGAGACAATAGAGTCAATTTCAATTGATATTAGCAGTGAAGCGGGCAGTTTGGCTGCAAGAGGCCAAGCAAACAACGCAGTGACTGCCTGCCGCCAAGCCAAGCGATGGACCCACTCGATGGTGAATGAGTCTTGACCCCACAGCCCTTGCCACTTTGACTGAGGCGAATTGGGCGGCCTTGCTTCTATGGAGCACTACATCGAGCCTACATGGGCAGCACAGCTGCCAAAATCGCCCACTGTTTACGCCGCCCCCCTGGTCACCCAAGCCACGCCTGCCACCAGGCAGCTACCCCCTGTCGCTCACGCCCTGCTCCGCTTTCTCTCATTTTACTTTGCTCCTCCTCTCTCTTACTCTCTACCTTTTATACTCTCCTCCCCCCGCCTCCCTCCATCCCACCTTGCCTACTCCTCCCCCCACTCTTTGCATGTCTACTTTGCCTCTGCTTCCTACGTGCCCGCGGCGGCTTGATTCTCAGCTTCCCCCAGATTTACAATGGCCTTCCCCCATCAGCCTTTGGCTGAACCGCCTGCGAAGAAGGCGTGGTTGGACGGGGGCTCTCCCCCGCGTCCTTCCTACCCACGACTCCCACACGGATTCTCCTACCTGCCTACCTCCTTCATACTCTCTCTGAGTAGGTTGGAATATCAATCAATTGGGTGGGTTTGGACACGGAGTAACGGAAACATTCATTCATTTGGTGTTTGGGAACTCACGGTTTGTTATATACCCCCCACAACATGTACCTTGTGTGGACCTCTTTTTCGGATCTGCAATCCTCTGGCTCGACAAGGTCGGTCGTCGTCCTTCTTGCCGTGAGGGATACAAGACTCCTCCACGGATTCTCCAACCTGTCCATCTATAACATTCTACAGGGTGCCTATGGCATCCCTAACCCTGACAAGACCGATAAAGACATCTCTTGGATCATCCCTAATGAGCACTCATCGGTTTCTAAGGGTATTGTCGCCTGTTCATATCTGTTCGTCGCCTCATTCGCCACCACCTGGGGCCCTACATCTTGGACCTATCCTTCCGAAATCTTTCCTTCCAATATCTTCCCTTCCAAGGTTCGCGTCAATTTTGTTGGCGCTCTGCCTTCGCCGTTAATCAAGATCAACTGTCTCGCAAGGTCGCAATTCAAGTCGCCGCCACCATCTGGATCATCGGCTCCATATTCCAGGCCGCCTCTAACGGTGTCGCTCTCCTGTGATTTGGACGTGTCGTTTATGGCATTTCTAACAATATCACTTCGTCAATCGTCCCCGTTTATCAATCGGAAATTGCCCCGAAGGAAATTCGTGGTCGCGTCGTCTCACTTCAACAGTGGGCAATTACCGGAGTCAACCTTGCTTGCGAATAAGATCCTACCGGAAAAGAACATCCAAGCCAGATGTTTCTTTTGGGGGGGAACATGCATACGATCTCGATGCAGCACAACGCGATACTTTTGGCTGGCTTGGTTAACTAGAGTGGTCGCTCTGACAGTGAGGAATATTCTGAAATGGCGTCCCGATTGAACGCGCTACCTTACAATGGCTATTTCACTATGTCTCACTCCCAGTCGTTCTGGTCGCTCTGGCGGTGAGGAATATTCTGAAACGGCGTCACCATTGAACACGCTGGCTTGAGATTTTGAGGGCGAGGGAAGTTAGTGTTGAGGTGGAAAGGGGGGAGATGGAGGTGAAGCGCGAGATGAGGGAGTGGGAGGCTAGTTTAAAGGAGGAGACATGATGATATGGGCCGCGGTGCCTATGACGCGAAGGGAGCTCCCAAACCCCCTCCATAGCTTTGCGACCTGTTCAATTCTAATTTTAATAAAAGACTCCAACCCTGCATGTGTGTGTGGTGTGTGTGTGTGTGTGTGTGTGTTTGCTTTCCCATCCTCCTTGTGACCTTCCGTCATGTATGCCGTCTTGTGAGTCCGAAGAATAACGTACATGTACAAATCCTCAAGCGTGAATCCCACGAAGATGTAATTGGCTTCGTCTTTTGCCACAATCTTTGTATGGCAATAGTGTCGTTATTCTGTTGTGGAGTAAACAAGAATGAGGGTGTGATGGGTGCGGACGGCCTTTGCGTGGTGCGGAGATGGGTGATCCTGCTGGAAGTCATGAAAAACGGTCATTCTTTCTTCTTTTCATCTACGAGTCCGAATCAGAGATGCTAGAAATAGTTCATAAAACTGCTTTCTTCGTGTTCCTACTGGAACTTAAAAGCCATCTGTGCAAGACTTTTGTGAGTGGTGATGTGGATAGTCGGTTTACTAGGTGGCAATCGTTCTACTAAGATATCCTGCTTTGTGTGTTAATGTTGGTTGCGCGAGTTCCAATAGCACTAAAGAGTCATGCATACAAGACGAAAACTCTAGGTTTTCAACTGGAAAAGTGTGTGGGGCGGTTTTACAAGATGAATAAGAGAGCTAATAGATTGATGTCGTGGTTTATGCTTGACATTTGATAGACTTCCCCGGCTTTCTTGAACTTGTTGTTTGATGTCTGCCAAATATCTGATATGGTGAAGCAAACACAAACTGTTGACATCTTAGTTCGATCTAACTGTAATCAGCAGCGTCTTGCTGTTTTATTGCTCTTTTTCATTTCATACAACCGCAGTGACCTTAGAATTAATCCCCTTTGGAATAACGCTAATCGATGAACATGGCAAGCATTGTAGCTGTACTCGTGATGCATCTGATCTTATTATTGATGCCTTGGCGACGAAGCCTCTACTCTCGATGTGTCAAACTTGAAAAGTGTCTGAATCAACGTGAGAATTGTGCTTTCGAGATGGCTTAGTGACTGCGCTCTTGTGAAGCTGCGTCGAGGTTGAATTCACATACTTGTTTCATCTCAAGATGGTTCGTAGTCTGATGATAGCAAAGATGCAGCGCAAATTATACAGAGTGAATACCCCAAGCTCTTTACACTCGTCAGGTAAGTCCCCATTACCACCCTCCTCCCATCCCTAGAAAGAAATCAAAAAGACCTCAATATATCACCGCAATTAGGATAGAGTAGGACTTGAACCGCCGCCCTCTAGTGATTCTACTATTCATCTCCCAAAAAAGAAATCCCCAAAGAAAAAAAAAATACAAAAAATAAATTCGTATTCGATAACCATCTAAGCCATAAGTTAGCACTTGTTCTGAATGATGACAATGATTGCTTTTAAGCAGTATATATAGACGAAATTTAAAAGCTTGTAGTAAGAGATTAAATGATCTTTGCTGTGGTGTTGAGGGAGTGACTACCTCGTTCACTCACCTACGTTGGGGTAACTGGCGAGACACAAGGGTGGCAATGCATCTAGCTACCTTAAAAGATCCGTAGTGAAGCCTCAATCTGTGAAAAGACCGCCTTTCGGTACACCTTTTGGCCTCTCTACGTCACAGCAGCATACATACATGATTGTGTCTATGTCAGAGAAGAGAAATCAGGCAAACCACTAGCAATCACTGTGAGGGCAAACAATCAGCCTATATTACGCCCTCATTCGCCCTTCTTGCTTCTTCGTCCACACACACTACCTCATCGCATATTCGCCCATAGCTAAAATCATCGGATTTTTTCGAAACACCCACCCACCTACACCCTCTGTTTTTAATAGTTTTGTAGATTTTTAGATTTCTTTAGATTTTTAATAGATTTTTGTATTTAGACTCTAGCCAGCCCTAGTTATCTAGCAATAGGTAAAAAAATTATCCTTTTCAGTCACCTAAGTAACATCCCATTAGCCAGAAAACCTAGGGTAGCTCGCGCCCAACACTGCGAATAAAATATCCTTACTACTTCTTCTTCTTCTGCGATGAGGTGATGACATGGATGCAACGCAAACCCCACAGCTGCTCACTACAATTAGACTCAGTGCAGCGAGCACCACTTTCTCATTTCGTCTATAGTAAGTTCTACTTTGTTATATACAGTGAATCAGTCTTTCGTCACTCGAATGATATACGCTGCCTATTCTCCCGTTGCAGATGCTTTCCTCAAAGAGATTTCCCGGCAATCCAAACATACTCCACCCATGAGCCCTTGTCTACGAGATACCGTCTGCTTTTCAAGGCAGCTTTACAAGAACAATGTCAGCTTCAATTGGCAATACGGAAGATTCACGTTGTCTGCAGCTATGGTCGCGCTGATCGACATCGCTACCTGAGGATTGCGAGGGCAGAAATGAAGATGGATATGATGATACAAATGTTGTCTAAAGGAAATACATTTGATGAGTAACAGAAGTGCAGCAGTTGACATGCCCTGTCACTTACTGTTAGCGATTGCTGGAACCCACGGGAAATACGAGCTAGCTCCTCTGACACAACTATTCTGCACACACTGTAGGCTCACTTCTTTTTGTCGTAACCGATTGCTAACCGTCAACGAAGCCAGGGCGTAAAACGCACGAAGAGAATCTACCGAACATGACACCCAACCCTCGTCATCGTACTCTCCGAATAAGAATGAAGTAGTATTGATACATCTCCAGCGACTGAACAACATTCTCGATGATGTCCGTCCGCCAATTCTTGTTCCCTGTCATTCAGGTGCCTGTGAAGCAAAATTACACGGCTTCTGCATAATATTCTCCTCTCCCGTCTTTGCCGGTGCGTCACTGCCGCATTACCACCATCAGATCTAGGGCAAACTTCGAGTCGACATCGCGTGGAGGGTATTTTTGTCGGAGGGTGTGATCTTCGGTCTGCTGGTCTGCACAAATCCTGAGTAGCAATATGCCGAGAGGGTAACATGCAGCCCGCTGTCTCGGGTTCGGCGTGCGCGTTTGAGCTGAGGAAAGACCTTTTGGACAAAGAGCTCGGCCTAATAGACCTCACTGTTGTTTTTCTTTTGGATAAAGGAGCAGATTCTCCATGGTGGGATTTCGACGCGTTCAGGCCAATTGGAGCTTTCAAAAGAGGTGGCAACTAGGAGCGCAAAGCGTATCGCTGACGCTGAGGGAATCGAACTTTGAAGGTCTGGAAACAACATATCAATGGCTATGAAGATCCCCCGGCCCCTCATCATGCTGGCTGTTCTTGTTGAATGAATGCAGATGATAGTGTTTGTTGTCAGGGCTGATCACCCCGACACATGGATAACTGACTGGTGGAAGGAGAAGCTGATTGCGAATTGGTTCGATGGCGATTCTGCGAATAGTAGAAGAGGCAATTGGGTTTTGACTTACCTTCGGCTGTTGGGGCGAGGGCGACCGAATTGACTGGCTGTTGATAGGAGGTTTGCAAGCATTTCGTAGGTCTTGGGGACGGGGAAGTCCGATACTTTGATTACCTGAAGTGGTGTTTGACGCGAGTGAGGCACGTGGAGGAGGCAAACCTTGCATGGTACAGCCGCTCATATGACTGGCCACATTGTCGCTCTTGCCAGGACAAATCGAGCATATGAAGTTCCTTGGATAAAGCCGCCAGTCATGCACACAACAGACGATCACGTGATAAACTATTATGGCAGGGTCCGTGAGTCGACAGCCCGCGGCTCGCGACAACATCATCAATCATATTACCCCCATCTTCACCCAGAAAATACGCCTTGATGGTTACTACAGTACCTGATCTATATGAGCTGCATCTCACTGCGTTATGGTCTTTCATGCCCGCACTCTCGAATCCACGGCAAATTCTCCTCGCTCACGCCCAGGTCACTGATGACCTCGATCGCCTTTTGATCCGCAAAATCCGAGGCTGCGTTTACCCGACCCACACCTATGTCTCGAAGCACGACTATGAGTCACAACAGATGTTCTCCTCCATATCCGAGAGTTACTGGTCGACGTGGGAAGGTTTCTAGTGATCTTCAGCATTTAGACTTCTGACAGCGGCACGGTGAGGCTTCTGTTCTTTCACCGATTAAGATACTTGCGGCAGTTGAAGATGCAAAGAGACAAGCGAAGAAGAGACCCTTTTTCAAGACATTCACTCATGCGTCACCCACATATTCTGGATCTTCAAGCTGATATGTCAGATAGCAGCGATGGATCCTCTCGTTGAAGCACTGAAAAGGCCCGTTGCTCTTCATACATCCGTGCGACATCGATAACATCAGCGGTGTTTCCAGGAGACATTCATCTCGGGGCAAGATCCGGCTTCGAGAACTTTGAAGTGCCATTACTCGACGACGGCATTGCATTAAATGTATCAGAGACCAAAGCGACAGTTGCAGCATCCCGTGAAGCATTTTCAAACCTCGAACGGGAGCTTTGGAGCCCCAGCCTCGACTGCCGCCCCGGTCACGTAGTCAACCGTCAATCGTCGACCGCTGTTACCACTTTGGCCAGTAGCGAAATCACAAGCAATACGTCCGCCAATCATTTTAAAATCTAATTGGCCAACAGTAACTTCTATCTTTTTCTCGCCGTACCGAATATTGTTCCACGATATCGGAGACTCTAATTTGCAATGACCTGCCGAATGATAATTGACTTTTCGAAAAGATACTCATGGATACAATTTCTATAACACAACCGGTGGAACCTGAATAGCGATCTATGTGACTACTGGCAGTACCATTTTGTCCGGTGTGTATTGTCGATGTAGCTGTCTGCGGTTTGTCTGTTCGCCTCAGCCGTCCGCCACAACATGCCCGTCTGAAACGACAGATTGATATTCAAGCCAAGACTGTTGAGTAGTATCATCTATCGTCAAATTAGCTCACAACAGTAGTGATTCGAGAGTTTCGAAGTAAATCGACCTAGCTCGCCGAACCGCGAACCGACCGCCACCACACCTTGCGATACTACGAAGGTATATCGCTGCAGCTGGGAAGAGGAAGCGAACAACAAAGCTACCTTTATATAGGAATCCTTCCATATTGGCGCACTGGAAGACTCTTCAGACTCAAGAAAAAACGAGCACGAACCCAACAACATTTCGTTAACCCAAGAGCCTAGTTTGGAACATATCTAACGGCACAATAGGTCATAACTTTCATCATTTCTGATGGAAATTGAATATACACTTTCGGTATTCGAAACTACTAGTGGCTTATCCTCGACTTTCACACTCGCGGCTTCGGTTCGATCGACGACATTCCTAGCCCAGGTCCTCAATCGAAAGGCCACTCCCCCCGCCCTTTTCTGGAATCCGATTGAGCTTCGGCATAAGAATGGACGTCCATTTGGAATCACGGCTGTGGATGATCGTGGAGAGTGGAAGATACGAGCGTGCGGATGGTCTGAAAAATAATGGATCGGTATTCGGTATATGTTGTTTGGAACTGCTGTGTACACACAGGTCTTGGAGGATGTTGTTCTTCCGTCAAAACCCAGCCAGTTAAACGACCTTATGTCCAAAATGGTCACTGTCATCCAATAAGGGACATTTTCTCTAATAACAGCATCCTCACTTGCCAGCGGCATGATCTCGTATTCCTGACCCGTCACCGCCGCACCACAAGACTGCATGGAAAGTTTCCGATATGGTATAGATGCATATTGTTGTAATATCCTAGTCTGATCACTGGAGGGAATTACGTCTGATTTGGGAAGGGAACTTTGGATTGGGAAGATTTCCAGCTGGTAATACCGCCTCATACTTGAGGCATCTTGCAGCGATGGTCACGTCGGCCGCAAAAAGCACATGCCTGCGATTAGACTGTATGTCCCAAAAGTGAGATTATGGATATGGCACAGCCTTTCCCCCGAGACATTGCACTAGGGATTGAGACAGGTGTGCACATGCACTTGTGAAGGCCATCATTTTCTGTTTTGGGCTTTACCCAAATTCACCATATCTAAAATACAAAACATCGTTTCTATGCAGCCATGTTCAGGATGCTGCACAAGGCTCGTGATCGCGAATATGCATGTCGAACTCAGCTCAAGTGTCTGGGAATGGCTGCTGGATTTCATGGTGTTCATGGGGTGGGTTAAACTCCCCAATATCACTTCCGCTTCCTGTGTTACACTCGGTGATATGGCGAGGTGATTGATCTTGGTGTCCCCGCTTTGGATCTCTTGCATTCACAAGTTCCCCCATTTGCCAATATTACCACGAACTACCATGACAATTCGTGTGTTGAATGCGTTCATGATGATTTCAGGTCTTCTGCCTCCGTGGATTGGTATCTCGCCTACTAGGAGAACTAATAAGCTTGTGTTTCTAGTGCTCCATATCCGCTGGCCCTCTCTCTACTCTGAAAAAATTACACCGCTACTCGCTGTCCACGCTATGACCACAAAGTCTCGTGTCAATTGCTTCTCATTGCAACTCAATACGCCACTCTACAATAGGAAGGTTTAACCATAACGGGTAGGCGCAGGCTGTACCGCCTCTTACACATGTGAATGTATGGAACAAAGGTGAAGGAAAAGCGCCAAAAGCGTCTTGCCCTCTACCTCGAGGCTCCAACAGTTACAAACAGCGGTGAAAGCAAAGAGGTGAAGGCAAAGAGACCGTGCGGTTCAAGTCGTCTTCATCTCTCATCTCTCACTTGAAGTGTACTATATATACTCTCCAGTATCCCTCCTCCAAGAATCTTCTTTCCTCACACCCACGACGCCCACCACCACTAGAGCAGCAACAAAAACAACATCAACGACACCAATGGCTTTCCGTCGTCACATCAAGACTCTCTGGGCCCGCATCCGTCGCCGCCTCCACCGCACCCCCACCACCACTGCAGCTGCGGCTGGTTCTCCCTCTCCACCTCCATCGCTTCCACCCCGTCCGACCAATCCACATCTACGAACTCCTTCATTCGAGGAGGAACAACCGTCGGCTTTCCCGACATATGAGGAGGAGGTCGTGGAGAGCAGGGAGGAAGGGCATTGCCCCCTCCACTGCGAGCACCTCACGTGCGTCCACCTCAGCGGCCGTCCAGGCCTCGAGTGCAACTGCACCAGTAAGTATTCTACCCTCACGCTCTAATTCTGAATAAGAACTTGTACTAATTGATTTTGTGGGGATTTGAGTTCGCCGACCCGTCCGCCCGTCCGCCCCCCTGCCCGCCCGCGGACGACGTTGATGACGAGGACGAACATGAGGAGGATGAGGATGAGGATAACAACGACGAGGACAACGACGAGGACAACGACGAGGACAACGACGAGGACAACGACGAGACAACGACAACGATGATACCCACCTGTTGCGGGCCCCCTGCGTGGGGCACCTCCAGTTGAAGAGGCTAGGATTTATTTCTTAGTTTAATATACATATATGGATCTCTTGGGCATACTTTGAACTCTTTCGCGTGATCTGTCAGATTTTTGAAGTGACTATATACCTTGATGATAGTGTATTTCCAGGTGTTATGGGATGACAGGGTATCGTGAGTGCAATACTTTTGACTGCAATAGGCCTGCGGTGTGATATTCCTGGAACGGTAATACTTAGTTTGCTTTCGCGGTGAGTATGTGGAAACGAAGGTCTTGCGGCTGATCTTATGTTTCTGCATGTTATTAAACAGGTGCGCAGTCACTCTGGCCGTTTCGGTCAGATCTATAGCATCAGCAAAAGTCAATAGTTTAACAGCAGAATTGAATTCAACGCCCTTCACATATCGTAAACTAATTTTGCAGCACACAGTCCAGAATTTTTCAGGGTTTACATCAACATTGCGGCGATTGCCTTGCGAGAGAAAGCTAAAAAGTAGATATTCTTTAGTATAATAACCAGGAGACTACAGTAGAAAAGCAGGAAATGCTTTTTTCAAGAGACGATAATGCTAACAAGTAACACAACATATCCAACCTAAACAACACACACACATTAAAAAAGATGCATTCCTATATATGTATCCAATGCATGCTATATATGCATCCTATCCTATCCTATCCTATCCTTATGCCTAGCCTAGCCTATCCAAAATCCCTATGCTTTCCAACCACCGTATATGTGCGGAGAAGATGCACTCAAATAGATAAAATAACGACGACGACGACACGATATAGAGATAAAAAAAAAAAAAAAAAGAAATCCCCCCTTTAACAAAATAAAAAAACTCCCGCTCGAAATTAGCAATGTGAAGAAGAAAAAAAAAAAAAAAACGCCCAAATGGTTGAAAACAGATTGAATCGAGTAGAGAGTAGAGAGAGAAACAGATGGGGAGAGGATGGGAAAAAAAACCCCCCACCTCATTTTTTGAAATTCCCCTTTCCCGACCCCGAAAGCGAAATGAGGAAGGAAAAAAAATTAGACCATGTATGCCTTCGCAATGATATGGAGGGAGAGAACAGAAAAGAAAAAGACACACAAATGTCAAAGGGGTTGTTACAAGTTGGACACGAAAAATGAAATTCGTAACAATGATTAAGAACAGCAAATGGAATACGCTTCAACGAGCAAGCAAGCTCTGGTTACAAGGAGAAACAAGAGTATACCCACAAAACACGCTCATGCGAGCTGGCATTCTCGAATAAGCAAATATAAGGGTTGCTTGGTATTATGTAATAAGGAGGAGTGATAAAAATGTAGAATTAATTGAGCATGGATCCTTCATCGACGACGATCAGACCTGTACGACATGCCGGTATCAGCAGTACTGACACTTCGGCTGCGGTCGATGAATTCTGCCGACGCTTCCAGCCGATTGACCGCGTGATAAGGTTCGTTGCGGATACTGTCACCTGCAGTATGCTGGTGCACGTAGCCGGTACTTAGTGGACGATCCTGACTCACAGCGGGGATGGTACGAGGTGGTGGAAGGTCGTCGCGTCCCAGAACGTGAAAGTCGTCGTTGGGATAGATACTCGACGAAGCTGAGTGAATCGGCGTGCGATCGGGGGAAGGTGAAGGTTCGGTGGATCCAAAGGGGAGGCGGATGGGTAAGTCACCAGGATTCGGGCGGAGATGTTGGCCGCGCGTCGAAGAAGAGGGGGTGAGCGCAGAAGATAGGCGTTGGGTGCTACTCCGAACCGCGTGGTCTACATCCACGGATGATGTTCGACGGGAGCTCTTGCGGGGAATTTGAGGGATTCGTTCTGTGGCCCCTGCCCCAGTGTTCAAACTGGGGCCGCGAGACACGCGGGAAATGCGCGATCCGATGCGGCTGGGGAGTTCGATGCCGCCGCCTGTTTCTATCGGGCCGAGGGTAGGCGCTATGTCGGAAACTCTTTGCACATTTACATAATCCTCATCGTCACTAACGTCCGAAGAACTAGTGCTTGAGCTCCGCAAAAGACCTGCTGCTGCTCCGGTTCCAGTTGCACCTCGAGGTGGACTGTCTTGTTCGACAACTTTCTTCGTACCGCCCGCTGATGTGTCTGCGCCATTGTGGCCGGGACTGTCTCGATAAGGCTCGTCGGTCATCGGCGGCGAGCCTTCCTCCTCTTCTGCAATCATCATGTCGGGAGGCATGCGCGTACTCCGCACCACTTCGAATCCTTTGCCCTTCTCCTTCTTTTTGCCGGCGAATAGGCCAAGGCTCTTGAACCAGCCCGTCGCCGAAGATACGGGACCCATTGGATCGGCTGGGCCAGTCTTCAGTTTACGGGTAGGCTGCGAAGACAAGGCAGGCCCACGCAGACCATAGTAGAAGTCTGATTCTCGAACAGAGTAATCAGTCTGCTTACGCCTCTCAAGATTGGGATCCGAATCTTCGCGCTGCATTCGAAGAAATGCTGGCGTGATGGATCGATTAGGAGACCACGAAGAGGGCCCTTCTCCCAAGTCACCTGACTCTGCCTGATCCGGATTGTCTGCGTAAGGGGCATTCGTCATGTCTGCACTTCCCTTGGAGCCACGCATGGAGGGTCCGGCGTTCAGTGAGTCCAGGGTGTGTTTACGAGGCCTTGGAGGTCGGTAATATGGATCAGCAGTCTCCATTGCAGCACCCATGGTGGGCCTTCGAGAGCTTTGCGTAGAGGAGGCGAGGAAGGTGAACGGAGTCGCATTTGTCCCCGGTGTTCCGGGACTGGCTTCTCCACCCTGGCTGAAGCTTTCAAAGCCCATGCTTGCGCGTTGGCTCCCGCTTTGAGGCGCGTTGAGGAGGACTGCCGAGCTGTTGGAGATGCTCCGAGCGTGGCTGTTACGCATTAGCTGAATTGATCCCTTGTGGTCGTCCGGACCAAGCATGGCGGCATTAGATCCGAGACTGCTGCGTTGCTGTCGGTGGGTTCGTTTGGCCAGTTGACGCTTGCCAAAGACTTTGGTGAGGCCTCCTCGCTGATCAGCTCCTGCTCCTCCCAATCTCGCTGCTACTTCGATAATGGTCTGGAGGGAATTCATGAAGAAGCCAAAGATTAGGACGATGGCATGGAGGAACAGGATAACGTAGCCAATCCATCCTTTGTCGGATTCGGCAACGCCCAGTGATGGCACGAATGCAACCATGAGAAGCGTAGAGACCAGGCGCACAACGGAGAAGAAGGTGTGGTACGCATTCATGGACGTGTTCGACTGGAAGGGTCGGAAAGCGTGCAGAGTAAGGATCAATATTACCTCGCAGATGGCGAGGATGATGATCTGTGCAATGCCCGACGGCTGTATGGCGCCAATAGCAATGCCACGCATGGTTGTCAACAGAACAGGTATGAAAGCGAAGGGAGCTGCGTCATCGGAATACGTATTGTACAAGGGGCCGTACAGGAGGATGGTGGGAAGGTCGTCGAAAAGGTGAGCTCGAGGACGGGTGGTGAAGATGAGCCAGAAGATCCAAACTGCTACCCCCGAAACACCGATTAATAGGGCCACCGCTGAGGCCACGACAGAGGCGGGTGAACGCGGAGCCACTACCATTTGGAAGAGGGAAATGGCAATGATGGGCAGCATGAAGTAGTTGAAGACGATGCGGACAATGTTTCCCGCAGTAAAAGGCCAGTTCTTGTCGTTCAATCCCGTCTCTTTGTCACCTGTAATGAGCCCGATAATCCCACGGCCCAGGAAACCGAGTTGAACAAGCACAACCACTACACCTATGGCCACCAGAAGCCATACTGCCATGTTCGCCCATATATCCTCATCCTCCGATACGCCCACGTATTGACCAAGACGGGAGATGCCATATGTTCCATTGGCAAAGTAAAGTCCGTCCACCAGACTCTGCGATCCATTGCCATGGCTGACGAAGCTTTGATTGAAGAGTAGAAGAGACCAACTTGCCTGGCTAACGACAGGTTGGAAGAAGCCCGGATAGCTCAGGTTGAGACTGCCGGCCAGCACGATGAATTGAATGTACTGCAGACAATCTCCAAAGCCAGGAGTCACAAGTCGCAACAGATCCTCGTCTCGCCCATAGTTGCTGGTCCAGCGAAAAATTTCGGTAGAGCCCCACGGACTGCAAGTCGCAGCGAAGATGGTGGCCACAGCGACCAGAGCCAGAATGGCGGCGGGAAGGTACCGAAGCGTGTTGGCCAGCGTGCTTCCCAGGTCCGGGGTGATGACAGCAGATACACATCCCAGAGTCTGGTTGTTAGACTCTGGTGAGATGATGCGCATTTTTCCCTCCCAATTCGCAAACGAATAACTACTGTAGAAGTCACGGCCAAGAGTGAAAGAACGGAGCTCGTCGGCATTGCTGGAGTTGAAGTCGGCTGCATCGCGGAAGACGGGGGCGAGGGGGCATGGGCTGTTCTTTCCCGTGTAATTGCAAAACGGCAACGATCCAGGGCTCCAAGCAGACCAAGTGAGTGTCTTGAAATCGGCGATCAGAGTTGTCCGTAGGTTATTCTCGGTGCTGTTGTCGTAAATCTTGCCAAACTTGTTAGCAGGGTCGCTCCATGAGGAATTGCCAGCACTGGGATATTCGCCGAGCGTCATCTGGCCTGTGACATTGCCGTAGACGGTAACGTTCAAGTGGTGGGTCGGATCTGTGGTATTGAACTTTGCCCATACGAACTGAGGCACGAACTGCAGGCGTTGTGGGTCATTGGGTGGGTCATTGACCAAGCGATAGGAGCGCTCGAGGCAATTGGCGAAATTAATGTAGACTGCGTTTACAGAAGGAAGGAGGGAGAAGAGGATGACGAGGAGGAAAGGCAGGGAGGTGATGGAGGGGGAGAGATTGCTGACATTACGTCGTTTTCGCCGTGCTCGGGGTGGGGGATGTGTGGGTTGCAGGGCGGGCAGCTCGCGGCGGCAGCTACTCATCGGTGTGTGATTGTGCGGGCTTGAGGAAGGATATGTAGGTGTACGGACGCCATCGGGGGCGATAGAGGGTGCCATTATCGCCGGCTGATCCACAGCTTCATGTTCACCCGGTTGTGTGTCGTCGGTGGGGGAGGAGGCGGCGCGTGGCCGGGGGCGGGGAGGAGGTGACGACAGCTGCCTGCGGTGAGCCTGATTGAGCACCGGGGAGGAGGTCGAAGTCGACGAAAAGCGTGCGCGACGGACGAGGTAAGTGAAGGGCGTGTGGGAGAGGTGGTGTGATGGCGGAGTGAGGTTTGCTGGGAATATGGGCAGACAGACTATGCAAGCAGGTACCTACTCGGTACGGTTCGTATGCACTCTGCGTATCCGGCCGGTAGGGATTGGCACTGCACTGGGAGACGCGGAAGACCAGGTGGATGCGTACTGTAATACAAGCTGGAGGGGCGAGTTTCCGGCGGGATGGTATGGTCTGGTAGCCTAAGAGCGCGCGGACGACGATTATTATTTTCTTCCTTTGCCCGATCAGTATGCTTTGCTTAGCTGAGCTGAGCTGAGCTGCTGTTACAGTGCTGTGCTGCGCTGTGCTGTGCTGTGCTTGGTTATTGCCTGCCTTGTTTTGCTCCTGCTTGTCTTGCTTCCTGCAATATTGTAAATGTGTCGTGCCTTCCTGGTGATCAGACGAGGAAGGGGGCAGATAAATTGGAAAGGCGACGCTGAACGACGGCGAGACGAGACGAGAGCAGCAGGGATGATGGATGCGAGGGCGTCGGGGAACGGCGAGTCGGGGGAGACGGCTGGCGGAAGGGCGTGCTGGCAAAACAAAGCAACGCAAAGCAAAGCAAAGCACGGTGGAAGAGAGAGGGCGAAGTGAGGGATGATGATTCAGCGAGAGTGAGTTGTGTTGTTCACTAACTAGCTAGCGACTCCGAGTTAACTTAGTTATCGCTGGCTGGATGGATGGGATGGGATGGATTCTGGATCATGGATGGATTGGATGGGCAAATAGGTGGTAGACTACTGGTTACTGGATGACGCGGGTCCGGTGCGCTGGGCTGGGCAGTGGTGCGGTAAAAGCCAGCGGTGGTGCGGCCGACGGACGGTGGTCCACTCTTAGGCTCCTCTCTTCGTACAGTATTACACCTGAGCAATTCCCCCTTTGCCTTGTTCGTCTTGCCCGTTAGAAAATCTGCTGCTTCATCACGGTCGGGGGGGTAATTTGGAAGAGTTTGAGAGCAGTTCAAAAGGGCAATTAGCGAGAGTTTGGAAGCGAACAGGGGCAGCGAGCGATGGGCGGTTGCGGCGGGGGGGATGGGGATGGGGTCACAGCGAGCAAGACAAGGCAAAGACAAGACCAAACAGACAGCAGAGAGAGAGAGAGAGGGATGAGAGAGATGAAGAAGAAGAATGCCACACTGCCACAGTGCCACGGTGCGTGAAAGGCGGAAGCGGAGCAGTGATGTGACGCGGGCCTGGGGCCGCCGGGACCACATTGCCCACACTAGAACTGGAACTGGAACTGGCCACGCTACACCACAAGCACACTACCCTAAGGGCACTCTGACGGACTCGGGGGGAACTTGGAAGGCTGTGCTGTAAAGGGCGAACGCGCTAACTAGTTAACCGTAACTACTGACTGTGACAGGATCGCACACTAACTTACTCCGACTCCCTGGCCCCTGAGGCGGTGCGCTTGCGTAGTCGTGATGATGATGATAATAATGGATCTAACTTACCAACTGCATAAGAATCCAGGAGATGGTAACTATCGTAATGCCCTGCTTCAATCATGCCAAAAACACAATCACATCTTGATCCGCAACTCACACCCTACACTGCTTAAACCCTAAATGACATGCAAATTACCCGCCGGGGTGGGATAAATATGTAATACCTCGTACCCATCCATCCATCCTCCCCAACAAAAAAAATTCCCAAAAAAATGTCGCATTCAAAGCTTGCGCAACAACTCCCATGGCCAAAAATCTCAAATCCTGATACCGTAACTTCCAATTTCCTCATCTACCTACTCATGCCCAAAAAAACTCAATTCCATCCATGCGCTCTCCCCTCTTATCAATGCACACGTGTGTATCCGTCCCCCATCTGCCTCATTCTGCAATGGCGATCCCCCCCCAATCCCCAAAACACCACGAAAAAAAAAACTCCCCCAATCAAGGCAAAAACCATGTCCATAACACCTATCGCAATATACCTCTCCCTCCTCCATCCTTTATCTCCTCATCTCTCTACTTTATTATGCGACATGCGCATTTAAGTCCAGACGTCATCGCGACGCGCACCCACCCTTCCATCCATCTTTTTCCCCCCCATAGGCTACGCGCGCGTAACGTATTCACAGAGGCTTTTGAGCTGAGCTGAAAATGTTTACATGAGGAATACGCAGCTGCGCGTAACGAATCACCATTCGTGTTTTTTGCTTTTTTGCCGGTAGGCTTTTTTTTCTGTTCGGTGATAGGATAGACGGAGGGATGCGCATCGAGATCGCCGTCTGGTTGGACGGATGCATGATTAGCGGGAGGTTTTTTTTTTGTCCCACTTCTAGCTCCCAACCCCCCTGTCACTTGTTTTTTTGTCGTGCCTCGGCTTTGAGGAGGGGGGGGGATTCGCTAAAGGGGGGCTGGGGCTGGACTGCTGGCTGGACTGAGGATTGCGAGGCGGTGGTGAAAAGGCAGAGAGGCTTGTAGATTGAAAATAGGTATTGAAAATAGATATAGATATAGTTCAAGCCGTGGGTGGAAATGAAACGGAGGAGATGTAGAGGCAAGGGACATGTGTAAAAACAAAAAAAAAAAAATCCGAAATAACTCCCATGGCCAAGGGATACCTACTTACATATGTATTGGAGGATTAAGGTATCACACTATTTAACTACATATAACTTACAGAGAAAGAAAAAAGGAAAAAGGTGAAAGTGCTTCACTTTTCCGCATATCAAAAGATACATACATACACCCCAGCAAAAAAA
>KZ805620.1:0-39246 GCA_003073855.1 Periconia macrospinosa
CCCCCCAAATCCTCCATCACCCTTCCTCCTAAACCCACCCACCATGTCCACCTCAACAACAATCGGCGACCACCTCTTCCAAAAACTCGCTTCAATCAACGTCCAACGCATCATATCCCACAGCCAAAGTATATCAACCTTCCCCATTCTCCTACCACTATCCCAAACCCCACTAACAAGCCCTCCTCAAGGCACAATCTTCGCAGGCTCCATCCACCGCAGCAACCTCACCCTAACCCCCCAACCCCCCACGACCCAAACCTCTTCCACCGAAACCATCTGCTTCCTGGCGTCCTCTGCAGACCTCACGGTGTGCTACAACGACGCGGCGCGCTTCTTTGGTTATAGACATGTAGTTATAGTTCAGGAACTCGATTCCGCGAGGTTTGTTAGGTACGAAAGTTCTCCCCTATTTTTCTCTTTATAGCAAGCCCCAGCATACACCGTGGTTTTATGCATGGAAGTTGTGGTGATTGTATGTTAACGAAGAAAATAGCTCCCAAACGCAAACCGCAAACCTCGACTTCGCAGCCGCGACCATTCTCAACAGCCCCTTGACGGCCATCGCGCAGATAGATCGCATGATCGGTGCGCTGTCGTACGCAGCGGGGAAGCCGGTTTATATTGGGTTGGCGCTTCCGGTTGCGGGATTGGTGGTTGGTGGTGGGGGACAGGGGAATGGGAATGGGAGTGGGAATGGAAACGGGAGGGCAGAAAGGCAGAAGGTTGTTGTTGGGAGAGAGGAAGAGGAGATGGCTGAGGCTGGTGAGTTTTTTTCCTTTTACGTTTTGGGTTGCTTCGGGCGAGGAAAGTTGGTGGATGATGAGCTGCTGACTTTGCAATGTGTAGCTTTGGCTATGTCGATGTTGAGATGAGGGTTTGAGGAGTTTTGGTGTTTTATATGGGAATTTTTGGGGGGTTTTGGTTGTATGGCCTTTCTTCTAGGTGAGGTAGATTGTGGCAGTAGAGACTTTGGGAGTTTTTATTTGGGTTTGGTTTTGAGGTCGGCATCGGATATGAGGAACTATGGCGAATTTGTTCCTGTTTCCTTGTCTTTTGGGGGATTTTTTAGAGGAGGGGCTGATATTAGTCATTGAACTTCTATGGAGGGCTTGCGAGGAATAACAGGGGTTTGAGTATTCGGACATGGCAAACATTTGAACATTGAATCCAAGTACTGGTTAAAAGTGCATGCGACTTTTGATAACTTACATTTGGTACGCACATCTATATTTCTCACGGACCTATTTCTAATTCTAATCTTAAGTTGATTCCTACCCCTACGTTCTCACGGACTCAATTCGTTCAATGTTGTCTTGACAGTTTGCCCAGGTCACGTGATCTTCTATGTATTTATTGCGCAGACCCATACCCGCTTCAGCCGCCACTGTAAATTACAAAGAGGTTAGATTAAGATTGCTAAGCTTTTTCTGATGTCAACTAGATGCATCCCTAGTCCTTATTCTAACGGCATATAGTACCCCTAATTATCATGACATCACGTTTGGCTCAAAATGATTGCTGCATGTGCATTTTTCCTCCAACAAATCTATTGATGAACGGATTCGTCGATCAGAGATTGTGTCACGCATGCTCTCAAAGACACACATTGAAGTTCGTAGAAAAAAAACTCAATCATAGATCCTAGTCGACGACGTATTACGTTAATGTCCCATGGCAAACTTCAGGCTCTGAAACATCCCTTATAAAGCATCTCATTCGCCCCGCTTTCTTCTGTCTCTACCCAACCAAAAAATAACAATTAAGCTATCACTTTTAGCAGAAAATCACAGAAAAAATGCAACATACTCTCCAAGATGGCCTCAGGTTAGGCATGTCCGCGGTATCCGGCATTCACGATTGCCGCAAACCTAATCACGTACCCGAAAATTTCGACGGCCTCGCAGAAGTGATGCCGCAAGATTGGACACCAACGATCTCTGAGAAAGTTAGCTACCGAGGGAAGAACGGTGACGTTTATGCGCCGAGGATGTGCATTGGCGCGTGGTCGTGGGGAGACGAAGCTACATGGAATTGGGATGACTCGGAATTTCCCGTGCTCCAGTCAACGTGGGAAGAGCTTCTTCAGAAAGGCCTCACTTTCGTCGATACCGCGCAAGCTTACGGCAGCGGAAAGAGTGAGAAGATTTGTGGCACGTTGTTTGCAGGCTTGAGAAGGGACGACTTTATTATTCAAACCAAGTACTACGTTCTCCCCCAATTCATCGACATTTTTCACCCAAAGACCTCACCACTGTACAAACTTGAAGGCAGCCTTAAACGGTTGAGATTGTCGTACGTTGACATCTACCTCGTTCATGGACCAATTCATATCCAATCCATACCAGCGGTGGCCAAGGGTATGGCGGAATGCGTCGATAAAGGCCTAACCAAATGTGTTGGTGTCGCAAACTATGACAAGGAGGATATGCTCAAGATGCGCGACGAGCTCGCAAAGTACAATATTCCGCTGGCCCTCAACCAATGCGAATACTCCGTGCTACGCCGTATTCCCGAGACCTCAGGTCTATTGAAAACATGCAAGGACAACGGCATCGTGTTCCAATCCTACTCTTCCCTGGCACAGGGTCGCCTCACAGCAAAGTACAACAGCCAGAACCCCCCACCAAAACAGTATCGCTTCTCCAGCTACGACATGAAGGATGTCGAACCTGTTCAAGCGACCTTGAAGAAGATCGCGGATGCAAGAGGCGTGCCGATTAGTGCGGTCGCGTTGAATTACAACATGTGCAAGGGAATCTCGCCGCTTGTTGGAGTGAGGAGACCTCAGCAGGCGCTTGATAATAGTAAAGCATTTGGGTGGCGGCTTACGAACGAAGAAATTCGAACAATTGATTCGGTCAGCTTTGAAGGGTACACTACAAGCCTATGGCAGCAGGGGTAGGCAAGGGTTGATCAACTTTGAGATCTCCGTAGCGCTTGAGGAGAGTACATCGGGTGGCTGGAGTAATCTGAGATTAATCAGGAGGATTCCTAGGGTCGTCATCTTTCAAGCGCCTCATCAGTTAGTGTTTATGTTAAAGTGTGATGCTGCTGCACCGCGTGGGAGGAGGTAAGTTACCAAATTGTATAGCAGAACTCTAATTTCGCAAACATACTTAATACATGCATAAATGACCATGACTTGGATTGGCGGATATAACGAGATTGAGAAATTGGTCTTAACAGAAAACCCAAACGTCGGATGCATAGAAGGTAGTTCGAACTAATGGCTATCTTTCTTATTGTTTACACTAAGCTTATCGTGTAAGGTGGAATCCTCCAATTAATTGAGGCTACGTGTTATATTAAAAGCGTCTCAAGTGCTACAGGGATCCCCGCACCAGAGGGTGGAGGCTGAGACAATCTTACCTCTTGAGTTCTGCATCCTTCCAACCTAACACTGCTCCTTCGCATGATCGGAACAATGGGAGGAACAAGACCCGATTGGACAGCTGATGAGTGAATATTACTATTATCCTTTCACCATGCATACTGTGGTTATAGCCCTAAGTAGTGTCACGTCAAGGATTGTGAACAGGGGTTAATTTCTCGCATAAAAGACCACTGTGTGGTCCAAAATCACGTTGCCACCAAGAAATGTGACACTACTTAGGGTGATAACCACAGTACTGAAGTATATTCTAGTTGGCCCATCAGACTACCCGAAATCTTCAAAAACATTGGCCTTACCAATATCAAGGTCAACAATCAATTATCCCTCGATGAGCTACTGCCATTTCAACTTAACACTGCTCTCATGGCGTCTAAAGAGGTTAGTTACAAGGCATTGGATCCTATTAGTAAGGACCTCGGGGACAGTTGCAGAGATTTGATTTTAAAGGTTTTCCAGCATCGGCAGAGAGTTGCTTATAATGTAGGGCGATTGACTGTAATTGCACAACGTCCAATCTAACCAACATGAATGTGAAAAAGATTCGAGAAGGATAATTGCATGATCTGGATAAAACATTTTCTGATACGCCACCTGCTCGTCATCTTCTCAGTTGTATAAGGATTCATATTCGGGTGTCATTTCAAAACTTAGTTGCAACAACTGTAAAATTTTGCTCAATAATGAAGCATGACCTAAGGTACAGTGAATCTCATGTTGCTTCCGATCCTAGCGCACATCACTTTGGTCAAAGAAAAAACCATTTGTTGAAGATTTAGACCAGATGAGGTCATCCTTCTTATTCGTTTTTACTACATGATGATTCAATATATTTTAACCTGTAGACTGCGACCTAAGAGGCCTTATTGGCCTCCTCGATTAAGGTCTTCGCTGTCCATTCAGGCTTGCTGATGAAGGGGCTGTGGCCAGCGTCGACCTTGATCAGGTTGTCAATCTTGTTCGGTTCACTTGCTTTGGCAGTGTCATAGAGATACTGGGCAGCAGCTACTGTCGTCGGTACATCTGCAGTGCAGAGTATATAGGTGGTCGGAATGTGGCGCCATGCAGCATGAGTAGTCTTGCTCCAGAAGGCACCAAAACTTTGGGGTCGCAGTTCTTTTGTCAACTCGGTGACGGTATCGTCGTCCAAATCCTGATAGAACATGCTCTTGACGTCTTCAGCTTCCACCGTGATGGTACCAGCCTATATAGTGGGTCAGCGGGAAATAGCCGCAATGTCGTCGGACGAATCGCACCTCGAGATCAGTCTTCATCTGAGGTACCATATTTTCGCGAGTGCCTTGTTGTGAGTGCTGGAATCCTTCAGGTACGAGGAAGGCAACAACATAGATAAGTCGTATAACACCACCTTTCAAGCCCTCTTGGATGCGCGACTCCTTGTCAAGCCCATCCAGAGACGTACCGCCTGTCATACCGCTGAAGCTGTGCATAACCACGACAACGTCGCGCTCCTTTTCCACGAGGTCCAAGACGGTTCGACGGATTGTTTCGACATCTGCCGACCAGTCAGGAGTTGGAGGAGAGGCCCCGCTGGATGGAAGCGCGGGTGCAACCGACTCGTAGCCCGATTTCGTGAGCTCTCCAACGAGCCGGTCCCAGCACTTTGGAGAGTGCCAGGCACCGTGAAGAAGTACAAAAACTGGCTTGGACATGGCGGAGTGTACTCGGTGAGCCTGGAGCTAATAGTCGGAGCAGCTGCGCTCCGCCACCTTGTCTATTCATATATACTAGCAAAGCGCTTGCTGCGCCGCATTAGTGCGCGCCATGCAACTGCAAGGCCCAAAACCCTAGTCATAATGCATGCATCGTTGTTCACATCCTAATAAAGTGCGCAGAAAACGGATCACCCTATTATAAGTAGCGCGGTTATCTAACGTGTCGGGCCGTCGCCTGTTGTAGGTCAAGACGAGATTGATAACGCCTGTCTCGTCCAGGTTGTCGAAGCAAAGCAACCGCTCCTAGAAACCCAAACGGCAGCGTCATATCCGCAAAGTTAATGCTGTGGGGCCCGCTTGTGGAGGTTAACTTCGGTATGTCGCGCGAATAAGGGACTACGATAGATTCTGACGGCGAGCTCGCCGTTGCAGGCGGACTCAAGGCAAAATTCGACATCGCCATGGAGGTAGCAAGTCCTTTGGGATCAAAAGCTACCGCATTGATAGTTTTTGAGGGTTTGTATGCACTTGAACTTATGTTACTCGAGCCTCAGAACCCTACCAGGGGCCAGTATTCCATTTTCCGTTGAATCGGCGTCATGGCCGCCCGTTGATTAACGCTGGGAAAACAAGACCATTGAAAAAAGTCCATCGAGGGACATAGTAAGACAGATAGAGCTTCGAAATGGGAACCGTATTGTCGGTTGATTGAGATTATTTGAAATATGGGGGAGCAATCAGGATTTGAACCAAATCCGCATCTATCGTTGCTGATGGGGGGGACCAAGCTAGCTCACGTCCGCTACAATTCCATTAATTTCACATCATTGCCGTAATACCTGATGAGTCGATATCAATTCTTGCGATTATAAAAACAAATCTTCATCTAATAAGCCCAAGTTAATCCGCCATGGGATGGGAGGAGGGGGCGGAAAACGCCGAGTCCAGGACTCCAAGTAATATTCGGATGTTTTCCAGCGACGATGGGAATAATAAAACTTCACCTCAACATGGTTTAGGTAGCACACTTCTTCGGATGGTCCCCATTGTCCGCTAAAAGGCAGGCACACACAAGATTTTGTGAACTAGATTGGATGTCACCAATACAGAGCATTTCAAAGCAGATCCCCCATTACAATCTTGTGTTCGGATAGTGTAGAAAAGCCGCGATATCATATATGTCAAGATGTGGTACATCCCCCGTACTGTTTTTATCTACCCAATCAGTTGGGAAGAATGTGCCAATGCTCTGTTCATTTGTCAGGAGTATCGTTACATTAAGGACTCAATAGACCTGCGCTAATGCAATGAGAAACTGAGCAGTCGAGGAAATTAACAGTTCACCCAGTAGCTTATGTATCACTAGAGCCGCTATTGAAACGTTCTTTGTAATTTTCGAGATCTTGAAAAAAAAAAGCATACACCCAATAGTAATAGATTTCAATAATCACTCTCCCTTTTCAAAACCACCATATCAAATTCACTCAAACAATCCCAAGTGGGCTTCTTCCAAGTCTTCCTCCTGACTTCGACAAACCCCCTGCGACGCCAATATGCGCCATTCAATTCCTCCCCGGTCAACACCCACAACGTCAATGCGCCCTTCCCCTCTCCGCTCACTTTCTTCTTCTTCTCAATCAAATACTTCTTCACATCAGCAATCAATTGAATTGCGATGCCCTTTTTCAAATACCTTTCCTCCTCATCAACCGCCACGGCTTTGGCCTCCCAGCCAGTTTCCGTCGCAGCGCCTTCTTTCTCCCATCCGCCATTCCACGGCACGATTAGGGCACATGCGACTAGCTTCCCCTTCTTAAATTCCTTATTATATTTGTCGTGAACTTGAACAAGCTCCGGCACCGGGGTCTCAGCGCTAGTACGCGATGTGTCAAGGATGAGTGCTATGACTCCGCTCGGTCCTATAGTGTTGAACAACTTTTGGGGGTTGGGGAAGCGGATGGTTGGCGCTTCCCAGTTTGAAGCGTGAGCTGAGTGCAAGCGGGTGAAGGCGGTGTTTTCCAGAGCGATAATCTGGGTTGTGAGTGTCGAGTTTTCTTGTAAGTCGGCGGGGGAGATAAAGATCGTAGAGGTCAGACCAGGATGATCCACGTTATAGGACATTTTAGTAGATGTCAGACCGTCTATAAACGGACCTTTGATTTCCTTTTGTTTTAGGCGTGCAAACTGAAGTTTCGCGCGAGACAATTCATTCACATAAATTCGTTCCATATACCTCGGGTTAGTAATGCCCACTTCTAGATTTGTCCAGCTTCCTCTCTTCGGAATTCTAGATTTATTCCATTATCCCGTTTCGGAGTCCAAGATTACTGCACCACGCCCTTTGGGTATCCGCACATTTCGTATGTTTCCATCTTAGTGGATAATTTGTGGTGAAGCTCAATCTGACTCATACTTTGCGTGATCGTCCTTGAAACACTGATCCGACTACCTAGATTCCTTCTGTGGATCGAATACGTGGAATCAGATCGAATACGCGGAATCAGATCTAAAAGTGAACGTACGCCAGGCATCCCACGCCCTCCGGTAACTCACCGATGACAACCTTAGTTGAATAGGTAATTGCTGTACGAAGCCTTATTTCGGGGGCTAAAACTATATTCCGGCGTACACTAAATAGGTACTAAAACATACACCAACGAAAACACACCATGCCTTATGCGGTATAGCGTTCTCGAACCCCTTTCCCAATGTAAACGTGTTTGGATACTAAGCGCCGATAAGGCGGGGAGTGACATGCTAAGGAGACAGTGTTTCTACAGCAATCTACGGAATAGAAACTCCACTATTTCTGCTTTCCGGCTTTAATCCTCAAGTTTGTTCCATCGAGAAAGCGTCCACACCACACTCACATTTCGATTAGGACGAAATAAAAGCAATTTCGAACATGGAAATTCATCATTTATTCTTATATCTATGTGAAGGCCTCCAAGCCTAGCTATGCTGAACAGTTCTGGAAAGCAAAGTCCGCCTTGGGAGCGGCCCACATCAGCCAAGCAATAACCCATCCATACCCTGCACCTCTTTCCAAAGCCGAAAGAACAGATGGATTCATCCATGCCAGTGAGCCCTTTCGAAACTTTCTCCATGCATGTTGGAAAATGCCTTCAATCACGAAAGATAACGGTTGTATGCACCAGAAAACCATCGTTCCCTTACCCCAGGCACACCTCTTCCCATAAAGCGTCGAGACAGTCGCATGCATCATTGCTGAAAGAACGAAGACAAGGCAGTTGTTGAGGATCCTCGAAAAAGAAGTGCCTTGTGGAATGCCGAGTGTCTTTGTAAACGTTGACGCATGAAAGCTGAACGACTTATACACAAGACGATGCCAAAAATTCGCCCAGAAGCGTCTCATGGTGTATGCCTCGGTCAAGGGGCCGAACAGCGGCGGCCACTCCCACGACTCATCTATACCTGTTGCAATGAACAGAATTGCTAGGAAATCGTGGAAAGCGGATAGGAAAAGCACGTCGGGAGCGAACTTGTTGGCTGCCAGTAGCGCGCGAATTTGGAGTTCTCGAACAGTGACGGGTGAAGCAGGCATTTCGTTCGAAAATAACTGCTGGAGAGCACGACGCAAGATCCCTTCCTTGTCAGGAGCCATATCCGCCGGAGTGAAATAGCCAATAGTCGCCGAAACTCTGTGTTCGAAGAACAATGATAGTAGAGTAGAGTTTAACAAGAGATAGCATAGACGGATGAGCACAGAAGACCACTTGCTTCTGGTTGCGAGGCTATGACGAGACACCGGGGCTTTGATGGGTTTGTCTTTCAGGGTGTCTTTTGACGGTTTGGCAAAGACGACGGTGCTTTTCTGCTCGGGCCAAAGATAGGGATTTTCCCAGACTAAAGCTATGCCTCTTGCATTGTATGCGCGCTTCCATCCTCTCTTCAGCGAGGTATCGCGGTCCAAGACCTCATCTCTGGTCGCCTGCGACCATTTCAGTTAGTCTTCAACTGTGACTGTGGACACGTTTTCCATTTTGTAACCTACGCTGGCTCTTCCATTGGGCATAAAACACAGTGCCACCATATAGGAGAAAAGAATTATAACAAAGCGTGAGTATGTGTCATTGAAGTAGTCATCCGGGGAAAGTTTTGGAGAAGTTTGCAGCGATCCATAGGCAGGAGCGAGGAGCAGGATAACACCTGTCCAGCTGCTGAGTTCTGGTAAACTTCCTACGACCACACACGTGAAGCAAAAAGAGAAAGCCCAGGCAATGGGCTGCGCTGCTAAATTCAAATTCCAATGATCGTTATGAAATTGCATGTCGAAACAAGTGTAGAAGAAATATAATAGATAATGTAAGGGTGTTTGGAAATGGGAATGAAGGAATTCTTGGAAATTCTGGTGTTAAACTTGTAGAAGAGAATAATTTCGGAGATGAAAAGGAATGTTGGTGACAATGGCAGCCTAGCGCATAGTTCGTATGTGACGGCCCATTTGATATAAGGCACTTGACTAGGCACGCCATTTCTTAGCCCCAGTCTTACTCTAATAGGCCAGAATGGTATATGCCATATCACATTAAACGGCTCTGGGTAATAGGCCTCCCATAATCGGACTTCGCTAAAAACTTACCAAGTCTATAGGGTGAAATGCACCTCCATAAGCTTAGCTGAGTTCGGCAAGCCAAGCCCCGATTCTGGACCAGCCCTATGTCACTACATGTCACTGGTCGACGGAGATAAACATGTTGAAACACTCGTACAGATTCGCTCAGTCAAGATGCATTGCATATTTCCTTTTTTAGCTTCACACTGGATGTGGCGATGCCGGCATCATGAAATTGTCGTACGGGAATAGAGCAACAGAGCAGTATAAATCATCGTGAGATTCGCACTCAAAATCCATCATCACACTCACTTTCAATCCAACTTTTCAGTCTACTTTCACTTCACAGTCACTCTTTCTGCCCGGTTGCAGCCAGCTTCCAATCAACGCTTCATTCCAACTCCATTTTTCACCAACCAACAACCAACCAACTCTTTCAAAATGCAGTTCTTCTCCATCCTCGCCATTGCTTTCGCCGCTACCGGTGTCTCCGCCTGCAAAGACGACAACATCTTCTGCGCTCCTGGAATGGGCCACTGCCTCGACGCTAAGAACTGCAAGCGTTCTGCCGACAGCACCTTCGGCGGTTTCTCCAACATCGCCCGCACTGTCACTCACATGTCTTCGCCCGTCGAGGCCCAGGCCGACGCCGAGTAAATCGTTTTCCAAATAGTATGTAGGAACTAGTCAGTCATATCGAGAATTTCACTGACTCTTTTCCAGTCTGTTAGGATGGGCGGCCTGCATATATAGCATTTCAAGGTGTTTTGTGGTTGTTAGCGGTGTGTTTTGGGGGTTTAGAGCATTGATTGTATTTTAGATATTCAGACAGTCATTACCGCTATAAATTTTTCAATAGCATTGGATTGAGTAGAAGATTGTTTGCCACGAAGAAGCTGACGCTCTGCATGAAAAATAGCCGTGAATTTTGTTTTCTACAACCATTTACTGTGTAATACTGAAGGATACCACACGCCGGATGGTATCCGAAGGCCCCTATCAGGTCGATTTTCCATGGTAGTCAGTTATCGTTAAAAAAATCATGTTTCTATTTCCATCCACAACCTAGCCGCGTGAGTATTTTGGAATCGGGCCGACTGGCATGTCACTTCAATGGGGCTGTGTCGAGTCGATGCACGCGCGATGTCCCAATTTGCGCGCTACGTTTTTTGTAGTGCACACTGAAAAATTGATCCACTGTCTACTACCATGCCTGTGGAATATTTAGGATTTTCGCATAGGAATTGATTGGTGTTGAAAAACCTGCCGACGTCAATCAGCCCTATCGGCCCGCCCGGCACGGCACCCCACGTGTGCCCCACTGCCCAGTCCACGTTGAAGCCTTTTCAGCCACAACAGAAGCCATAGCTTCCCCTTCCTTCCATCGCAATCCACTAAAATGTCTGGTATGCTCAATAAATATCTGGAGAAGGGGAAGGCGAAGCTCAAGGAGTTTACGGACGACAAACCGGCGCAACAGCAGCAGCAAACCTACCCCGGACAAAATCAGCATTCAGGCTATCCTGGCGGTCAACCTCAACAATACTCTGGGGCACCATATCCTCCACAGCAGAACCAATATCAACAGCATGGCGGCCCACCTCAAAATCAGCAATGGGGCCCTCCCAATCAGCAATGGGGTCCTCCGCAACAACATTGGGGACCTCCACAGCAGCAATGGGGACCTCCCCCGCCGCAGCAAGCGTTCTCTCCTCCTCCTGTGCCTCAACACAGCAAGCCAGGCGCACCACCTCCCATCCCTATGAACCGTCCGATTTCGAATCCTCCTCCACCGCAAAACATTCCGCCCCCTCACCAGGAAAGGGTATATTGGAAGCCCTCTTTCGACGCTACTACTCCAGTCTCACATAATTTCCGCCACGAATTAGGCGATCACGGTTGGGGCAATGAAGAGAAACAGAATTATACCGACAGTCCGAACAACTCTTTCCACCACGACAATCGTCTGATCGTGCGTGGCCTGGTGCAGAATGGCAGCTACACGAGTGCACGCTTAACCTCGCATCAGACCCTCTCGCGCCCGCGTGGGTATCTGACTGCTACCATTTTGCCTCCGTCCGCCGAAGGTATCTGGCCTGCGTATTGGATGCTACCGAAAGACCCTTTCAGCTGGCCCACTGACGGAGAAATCGACATCGCCGAATCATGGAATGCGGAAGGAGAGAATCACAGCTGCCTACACTGGGGGCACTACAACGGGGAAGACTGGAACAAGCACCAGGTGGTGGTCACCAAAATGCAGGAAAGCTTCCGGCAACCTCATACCTATGGATTTGCTTGGATAGAAGAAGAGGGTATCCCTGGATGGCGAGGTAGGATGATGTGGTATATCGACGGGAGACCGGTGATGAAAGGCTCTATCCCCGAAGGAACAAGGAGATTGGAAGATTATCGTTTATTGATTAATATCGCCATGGGCGGTACCGTCAACAAACACAAACTGCCACAAGACGGATACTATGATATGGTGGTAAGCGATCTGAAGATGTGTGAGGAGCCTGTTGGTGGCTGGGACCAGTTCGAGAGGGATTATGCTGCCACACCGGAAGGGAAGCCATTGTAGATGATAGTTTTATCTGCTGCGAAACTGATCTTGGATAACGGCAAAAAAACAATTCAAAGCATTCGGTCGACGGCAATGAGGCGATTGAGAGCAACCAAGATAGTGTGAAGTTGGGTTTACTAAGAACTGGTACATTTGCGAGCCGCTAACCACATTTGCACTAGAGCGGCGGAGTTCCACTCGTCTACTTCAAATATTGTTACCCATACTTCAATACAGACAACTACATTTAATGGTTCAACTAACGTTCGTGAGCTAGGAGATACCAGCGATTTCTAATCAATGATGCAAAACCAGGCAAGGTGGCATTTTTACTCTCACATTTCTGCACATTGTGACCATATTTGTTCTCATATATTTCCCAATAAAGAAATACCGCAGAAGCAACAATGTCTATTTCATAAGTGCAAAAAGTGAATCAGACAGCTATAAAAACCTGGCTCTGGAAACATCAGAAAATTCACATCTCTCAGTAAGAAAGATCTAAACAGCATACACGATTCCAAAACACATTTGATCTATCTATTCCCCAACCCATTACAACCATCCCAGCAACAACCATGCCTTCCGCCTACGAAATCCGCTCCCCAACCTCCTACCCCTGGAAATCCGGCAACGGCGGCAATAACCTTCATCTAAACCCCAACGTCCCAAAACCGACATCCATCCCCGCCGGCCACGTTCTCGTCAACATCAAAGCCGCAGCCTTCGCGCCTCGCGACGTCATGATCATTTCGCAGGACCCCATTTACCCATCGTACACGCAGGACGGCCTTACGCCGGTCTGCGATGGCACTGGCGTGATTGAGAAATTGGGTGAGGGGACCGATGGGGAGTGGAAGGTCGGGGATCGCGTGCTTATCTCGCCGAACTCGTGGTTGAAGTTTTCGTATCAGGATGGGGCGGATGCATTGCTGTCTTATGAGAAGTTGCAGACCAAGGGGGAACAGGGATGGCAGGGGACTTTGAGGGAGTATGGGGTGTTTGTAAGTTCTGTTTTATCTTATCAGTTCAAAGCATTCTCGTCATTTCAAGATCACTATATATTTTAAAGGTCTTTATTTGATCATTTTCCCTTCACGATGTTCCTAGATCCCTGCCCAAGTATTTCTTCATAGTTTATTGACAGCACATACATCAGCTCTCTAAAGAGCTCATTCACGCGCCCTCCTATCTCCCCTACACCTCCCTAGCCAGTCTCGCCTCTTCCGCCGGCACCGCAGCCCACGCCTTCTTCTACGGGCCTCGGCGCCTCCGTGCAGGCCAAACTGTCCTTACCCAAGGCACAGGCGGCGTCTCCCTTTTTGCCCTCCAAATCGCCGCGGCGGCTGGTGCAACCGTCATCGTAACCTCATCCTCCAACCAAAAACTCGAAACTGCACGCAGCCTCGGTGCCATGCATACCATCAACTACGTCGAAACACCCGCGTGGGAAGACGAAGTACTACGCTTGACGGACGGCAAGGGCGTTGATTTTGTGATTGAGATCGGCGGGAGCGGGTCGTTGATGCAGAGTATCAAAGCCGCACGACACGGAGGGTTGATTTGTCTGGTTGGGTTTTTGACGGAGAGCGTCACATATGATATTATAGCGCCGGTGCTGTTTACTGGGAAGACGATATATGGAGTTAGAAGTTTTGCGAAAGAGCATGTGGAGTATGGGGTAAAGGTTCTGGCGGAGAAGAAGGTGGAGCCGGCTGTGGGGAAGGTGTTTGGATGGAGTGAGGAAGAGGTTAGAGAGGCCGTTAGAACGCTGGCGAAGTGGGATGTCGTGGGAAAGATTGTGGTGAAGGTTGGAGAGGAGTGAGAGTCTAGTGCTACAATATCACTTGTTACAAGAAAAGACAATCCAGTTAGGTGATGGACATTAAAATCTAGATTGAAGCCACCTGATCTATTGATTTATATCATTCCGTGATTCAGAACATCTTGAAGTGAATATTTCTGTCGTTTCGGGGACACAGGGAGCCGCGTTTCTTTTTTTTTTTTTTTTTTTTTTTCTTTTTTTCTTTTCTTCTTTTTTTCTTTTCTTCTTTTTTTCTTTTTTTGAAGCTCTCGCCATGGCACCAGCCATTTTTTTTTTAATAGCAAGCTGGAAGACGCATGCGCAACTGTCAACTATGCACACAACACGATTAAGAGTGTTCTTCGCTGAGATCTACAATAAAAGTGTGTTCAAAATTGATACACATGTCGTATTAAGCTCATGAAAAACTAAATCTGCCGTTGAAGAGTACGAATGTGCATAATGGAATATGGTAAGCCCTGCTAGAGGACGCGGATATGGGTGATCCTGATAGAAAAGAAAGCGATTAATTGAGTGATAGAGCAGTACTACGGAAAGTGAAGTACATAGCTACCTAGGTATACAAGGCTACATATGTAACCACGTGATGCGGTCATTCACCTTCAAACTGGCCCTGATGTTGATCCACGTCAGCTGATATGTATTCAACCATGGCAGCCTCCATTGTTTGCTCCAATCATCTCATATTGATGTTCGTCTGTATCGACCGTGGTAAATCATAGCCTGTAGTGAGGTAAAAATCATTTTTGTTTGAGTTACTGCCCTATGAGGCTCAGCTATGATATCATAGGCTTCGTTCGCTAGATGCTCCAGCCCATTCAAGACCAATCACGACGACCATGCGTTAGATTAGGTATGGTAATGCTCCACTCGGCCATTCCAACCTTCCAGTCACTCACACCTGAAAATTAAATATATGGATAGATAGCTTCCGCCACGCACAAAATTTGAAAAATCAAGTATATAGATACATAGCTCACTCCCCCTAACGTATTCCACCCATAACGCCATCTTTTCAACTAGAAGCGCCGCAACAGCCTCGAACCGCCACCTTTAAATATAACTATCCCGCAAAACACACCGGTACACGGAAACCCTCGCTCATCATGTCGTCCCTTTCTTCTCTTCCTACCGAGTTGCTCTGTCAGATCGTGAGCCATATATCTGACAGAAGCTCGCTGATTACTCTAGCTCAGACATGCAGTCTCATATACCCAATCGCCCAAGAACGATTAACAGTTCAACCCATTGAAATCCATAACTTAGTCGACATCATAGAAGTCAGCCGAAGGTACAAAAACAGGCGCGAAGACCTTGGACTCGTGCAGGAATTATCCCACTCATTGAGCTTCCACGCCCACACCTATGATTTCTTTTTGGGCATGTTGGGCCTGATGAAGGATTTGGAAACTCTAAATATACATTTTAGATACAAGAGCGCCGACAGAGGACCGAACTTCATTCGATTCCTCCAGGATCATAAGGATGACTTCTGGGGTGACGTGAGGGGGGGTTACACGGGCAAACCTCTTGATGATCTTGCGGCCTTGTTCGTAAACGCCAACTCCAACGTGCCAGGCATTGCCCAACCGCCCATCCGGAACTTGAAGTCATGTAAGTTTTCCAATCCTCAACTGAATTCATCACACATGCAGTTCTAACACTATCTAGTGTCACTCGACCACCCCGCTTTTACTCACTTTAACTTTGACATCATCCTATCTTCACAAACCCTAGTCTATCTCCATCTCGCCCACATCAACTTCTGGCGCTCCAGCTTCAATCCCACAATCCCAAAAACCACGCCGCTGCGCACCCTCATTCTCGAATCTTGCGATCTCGAAACGCCAGAATTTATCTCATTCCTCTCGCTCCCCAAAGCTTTACGCAAGCTCATCGTCGACGAGGGTCCCAACAAGTCGAGCTTCAACAGAGGCCTTCCCACCCAGGATCTCATACAAGCTTTACAAAACCAGAGCGAAAGTCTGGAGGTTTTTCATTTCAACGTCACCGAGTGGTGGCAGCTATGGCTCGAACGTCAGCTCGGCATCGTTCCTTCCCCGCCCGCCCCCGCGGGGGAAGGTGACAACGGCCTTGGTAGCCTGACCAAACTCCACACTCTCGAACTCAATTCGAAGTGGGTTCATCGGGATGAATTACTACTCGGCACCGGCTTCGCACCTCCACACCTGAGAACCTACCACCTCACAGAACTCAAATACCCTCTCGAATCCGTCTTGGCCGAAATCGCCATCTTATCCGCAGGACCCGACTTCAAGACCGTAAAACTCAGCATGCAGAAAAAAGGAATGGGACCAACCCAAGGTTTCCGCCTATCAACACACGGCCACCACCTCATCAACCTCCTCGAAACTGCTCGCGCGCTGCATAGTCGCGGGATTGTCTTGGAGGTGGAGGGTTGGGATTGGCACAGAGGATGTGCTGTCGGGGAATCCGCGCCGTATACGCCGCATCTAATATCATCCCTTTTCGACGGCGCAGGACGCACCTGGCCTACCATCTTCAAAAGCGACCTGTTCTGCGCCAAGGAAGCAGAGTACACGCAAATGGTGCAAAAGGGGTTTACATGGAACTCTGCGAGTAAGAACGGCGATGCAGCCTTCAGAGCTAAAGCAAAGGAGCTGTTCAGGGAGGGTCATCAACACTGCGGATCGACGTGGGCAGCGCAGCTTGCGACGGGTTGGAGGCAAGCAGTGTACGATGAACGAGTACTTGAAGAGAACGATCGGAGTCGAGTACCGGATAGATCTTGGAGTCCCACTCCGCAATCGAGGGTGGAACGATTAAGGCATTTCCATCGTGTGGGCTCTAGGATTGACTGCGACGCTGCGGGAGCTATAGAGACTATGCGGGAGTTACGGAGAGAACATTTGGAGTGGTGAGGTGTGGGTTTTCCTGGCGTTGTTTGTTCTTTCTTGTTTTGTGGATCTTTGGACATTGTTATATCCTCTAGATCTTCGCCCCTAGAACACTAGGCGTCCTTGCCTAGAATAAGAAGACTTCTAGAATGATTGTTATTCCTACAGGGGGGTGAAGCATCGGGACGTACCCCTGTTACATTTTTTTTTAAACAGCGAATAATATAATTAGAAAAGATGGAAATAGAGCGTATAGCTAACTGTGATTTGATACATACTACGGCGTATTCTAATACATACGTCCCGACGCATCACCCCCTTGTACCTATTCGTGCCACTTCGAAGAAAAGGTGTTTAATAATTTAGTGCTAAAAAATAGCTCAACTACACTTTACATTATCCACTTGCCTGGTCTGCACATAGCATCTCGCTGACGATATGTTCGAATATTCTCGTCACAGCTTCACCAGCGTGTCTTTAATCTTCTCAGTTCCGACTATCATATAGGGATAATATAGTAATCTCTCAGCCTTGTGGCTAAGTCGATTCATGCAATGTTGCCGCGCCAATGGTACTTCCCTGTCGGCCCCGCTCTACAAACCTAATTAACTTGCCTTGTCTAAATAACTAAGTATAGCCCCCCGGACCCTTCGCACTTCCTACCACATCGGACTTGGTGGATCGGCGAACTTTTCCCTCGCACGTTATTCAATTCCGCCAGAAATTCATTTTGTTCCCTGAAGGATGGCACACGCTCCGCAAAGCATAATCGGGGAGGCTTCTATTACAGTTTTTCGTTGTATCGTCTATTTGCTTTGTCGTTAGGGAGTTGTTTAATCACTTTTGACCAGAACGTAAGGCGGATGCAGGAACTTGTACGTAAGTACAAAAACCTACAGCTGTCACGTTGGGTTCCGGGGCGGTTAACAAGTTGATGGGGAGGTCTTGGCACGTCACTGAGTACCTTGTGGGGGGTTTTGCAGGGATACAAACTAGCTTGTGAGGTGTGAACGCCTTGGTTCTTGCAGGGGGCCTGTAGAGATCGGTAAAGTGCTCCTTGCCGATCGTTCCTACGTAACCTGTCTTCAAAGAGATGAACCCTGAAATATCGCAGGGCTGAAGCTTGTGTGATGTGTGGGAGGGCGTTCGTCAGAGGATAATATTGTCATCGAAACAATATTGGAAAATCTCAAACGTTTCATGCGTCGCAAAACCATCACCGATTCGCCAGCTCTTTTGTTACCTGTGACATGTAAGGAAGAAATAGGTCCCAATGCGGGCGAGCGAGCGAGAGTCTGTTAATCAGTCAGTCCGTCAAAATTTTGAATTGGTTAAAACTTAAGATAAGTAGCTCTCAGTGCCCCTTGGGAGTTTACATTTCATATACAGGCCGAAGTTTTTCTAGTACTAGCGCTGCTTTTTCTTTAATCTCTCGGATGATACAATGCAAGTAATTTTATTCTACCTCTCCCTTCTTTATGTCGCGGGCTTCGCATTTGTCAGAGTAGCAGCTCAGTTAGATCCGCTGTGAGTCCTCTCGTCATTAACAGAAACCAATGCTTTGCTCACTCCATCAGTGTCATTCGAGCACAATCGCTTCCAACAGCTACTCGGCGATCAAGCCCATCCTTTGATGAAGCGACTCCGGTCCTTGTTGGCAGACGGTTTGGTGCGAGGGCAGCCCCACCCGGCGCCACCGTCAGCGCAGGAGGCAACGGTATCGTCGGGGGACTTCTTGGCGTCGAGGGTAGTGCTGGAGCATGCGGCATCGCCGTTTCTGCCCTCGGACAGACGTTCGGCAACAAAATCCCCGGATGCACCGAAGCCCCAGCGCCGCCGGGAGCAAGTTTCGTAGCTAACGGACTAATCGGAGCTGAAGCTGGTGCTGGAGCCGGAGCTGACGGGAAGAGTGGCTCGGGAGAAGGGACCGGCTTTGGTAATGGTAATGGTCAAGGGATGATAGCGGCAGGAATTGGCTCAGCGAGCATCGCGGTCGGGGGAGAGGCGAGTGCCGGTGCTGACGCCGGTGCTGGCGCGAATGGAAGGAAGGGTGGAGGGGATGGTCTGGGTTTCGGTAATGGCATCGGGGCAGGAGCGGGGAACGTTCGAGGAGGACTCGGTACAAAGACTTTCAGTGCGGGAGCTGGTCTCAACGGTGTGGGAGTCGGTACTGGTACTGCTACGGCTGGAAATGGTGCTGGTGCGGGTGCTGGCGCTGGTGCTGGCGCTGGTATTTCGTTGGGAGCTGTTGCTGGTTCCTTAGGAGCGACTGCTACTGCTACGGCGGGAGCTGGTGCTGGTGCTGGTGCTGGTGCTGGTGTATTTCAGTAGAAGCTGTTGCTGGTGCTGGTGTATTTCAGTAGAAGCTGTTGCTGGTGCTGGTATTCAGCCAGCTGCTTGACAGCCTTGGGTTGCAGTTCCTTCATCCTGCGCAGGGCCAGCATTGTCCTGGTCGTCTTGCCTACTTTGTCTGCGACACGAACCTCGAATCTCAGTTCCTTATCAAGTGTTACACCTAGAATCTTGAACCTGTCTGTCGGCGCAATGTCCTACTCTTGAATGAAAGCGGTGCTGTGGTGTCCCTGCCTGTTGCTTTATAGCCCGGGAGGTGGATGAAGCTGGGCAAGGTCTGCATTGAAGAATAGGAAGAAGATCGGAGTGACTGCTGACCGTTGGGGGAGGCCAGACTGTGGCAACATATAAGGAGAAGCTAATCAATCCCGTTAATAGACAAAAGAGATTGATCACATTATCAGTACTACATTCATCGAAGAGTAGGTGACTATATATGCTTCAAAGGCAACATCAAAATTATATTCCAAAGAATCTTTTCCGCTCAACTTCCGAGCTTTACTTTTTCCTCTTTTTCTTTTTCTCTTCTCTCTTTTCTCTGTGCTCGCGAAGGCAGCGCTATTACTTCCTTTCTACTTCTCCTGATTCTTTAACTGCAGCTCTTACCACCTCTCTCATTTAAGCGAAGCATTACTTTATAAGTAAAGTAACTCCTCTTTTTACCTACAGAAAATTCTATACAACCTATAGCTAAAGACGTTTATTTCCGTACGTACAGAAAAAAAAAAGCATTTATAATGAATAAGAAATTAATCGTATTACTAGCTGTATCCCCACAATATAAAGAAAAAAAAATCACAAAAAAAATGTCCCTAGCCGCGGACGGATACACACACACGGGTAAGTACCTTCTAACTTACGCGATAAAGCGTAGGTACATGTAAGAAAGTTATATGCATATACAGTAATAACTTACTTTTGTTGTCTCGTGGTTGTAAAACTATTAACTATTTACTTATCTGCTACTAGCTACCTATGTATCGTTTATAAATACATGGTTTTTACCAACCCGTGTCAACAGTATAATGTATAGGAGTTTCTATTTTATTTTCTATATATCAATACGTAGGAACAAGGTTAGTTAAAATTTTAGTAGAAGTTTTATTTTAGGTAGACGAGATATAGAGTACGAAGTCTTAAAGTCATCTTTGTTAAACTAAGGTACCTAATCTTAACGTTTATTATAGTTATTATTATGTACCAAAAAAAAAAAAAAAAAAAAAAAAAAAAAACTCGTTCTTACACATGCAACCATCGCACAAAACTATTTCCCTCTTCGTTTTATTTATGAGTTAATTAACTCTTAGGTTTATCCATTACTATAATTTCTATCTACGGGGTTGAAATAAAAAAAAAGGAAAAACGACTGATGTAGCGAGGGGGGGGGGATATCATCCAAAGGGTAATAATAAATTAATCCAAATCCATCCATCACACTCCATTCAAATGCCCACCACATACATTGCACAAACATGCAAAACACAATTCTTTCAGTCGTTTTTAAACATTCTTCTTCTTGAAAGAAACTTCCAGAACAGCTACAAGTAAAGAAAAAATAAGTGAAAAACTTTGGTATCTTTTTTCTTTGCTCGCGAAAGGACGGGGGTATGTAGGAAGGAAGGGAAAGAAAGATCAAACGGAGAATTAAAAACCAAAAACTCAAACCACCCAACAACGCGCGCGCGCGCGTGCGTGCGTCCCGATTAACCCATTAAAAAAAACATTATCTAACCCCGAAAAAACGAGCTAAGTATTCTTCGGCGGCGCGGGCGGGTCTTCCCTGGGCGGACCTTGCGGAGCCGGAATCGCACCCGACGCAGAATGCAGTTCGCTGGCAGGAGGAGAAACCTGGGGTGCGGGTTCCCTCGCGGGGGGCGCAAAAGCTTCTACGTATCCCGCAGGCGGCGGGGGCGTGGGTCCAGTGGTACTCGGGACGTTGGAAGGAGGAGGAGCGGGAGACGCGGATTGTTGGATGGGGCTCACGGATACGGTCGAGGGATCTTTGGCCTGCGCGTAGGCTTCGGTGTAGGGCTGCTGTGGTTGGGTGGGAGCAGCTCCCGGGGCCCAGCCTTGCGGAGGCGGCGGCGCGGCGGAGTAGTACGGCTGGCCGTTGTGGTAGATGATGGCGGGCGGTGGCGCGCCTGGGACGCCAACGGCACCTGGTGGCGGCTGAGGCTGGAATCCGGGGTACGCGACGTTTGTTTGGCCCATTTGCGGGAGGGTTTGGCCTTCGGGGACGATGCCGACCGTGTTGCGCGAGTACTGGCCGAGAAGGGGGACAGGGTAGCGTTGCTTGAAGCCCCATTTGAGCCAGAGTTTGAAGGCTTGGCCGGTGCTGGTTTTGTTCCAGTTCTCGCGGAGGAGCTTTTGGTCTTCGGCGCTGCGCTTGCTTTGCGAGCGCGTGAAGCAGATTACCCAGAGGGACAGCATGATCCAGCAGATGGTGCCGACGCGGAGCGCGCCCTTGCCGAGCATCAGGCGCCGGAACCAGAAGTAGCTTTCGATGAAGCCGAGGACGAAGAGGCCCGGGATGATGGACGCGACGACGATGATCCAGACTCGGATACCGGTGCAGCCGCCGTACCAGGTGCACCATTCGATGTCACTGCTCGAGTCGCCGCCGCTGCTGCTGCCACCGCCGCTGCGAAGGTTGCTGACTGGCGGTGCGGTGCAGAGCGCGACATAGGAGCGGTACGAGTATTCGCTGGTGCTGGGGGCAGCACTGGCAGACAGATACCACGTCTCGACGACATAGGTGGAGTAGCCTGATCGGGTGGAGGTGGCTTTTGAAGTCGGCGTGACTTGATCTTTGACTATTGACGGGATGTCTGGGGTGATGGTATCGGTGACAGAAAATGTTGTGGATGAACAAGATGGAGGGGCGGTCCAGGTAACTGGCATGATGTAGACAACACTGGTCGATGACGTTGAGGTTCTCGTGTAGAAGTTGCTGCGGTCATAGGTTGGCTCCAGATCCGATTCCGCGACAACGCCATCGGTATAGTAGGCATACACCTGTTTGACATCGTCGTAGAGGAGCCCGATGTAGGTAGACGTGGAGTAGGGCGTGGCTGAAGGCGTCACGCCAGACTTGATGGTGCGTGTGGCGGTGGTTCGATAGCGATCGGTGGAGGTAGTGGTACTCCTGTAGGTGTAGGTGTAGGTGTAGCCATAGGTAGATGTCGACTCCATCATTCGGATAGTGGCAGTCCAGAATGGTTCGGCGGAAGTCCTAGTGCGGGTGGTTGATGAAACGGAAACGGTCCTGGTGCTTCCGCTTGCGCTGGTGGTGGTTGTCTGAGCCTGGGCGACGGCAGCGAGACCCGCGACGAGCCATGTGAGCCATGAAGCCTTCTGAGTTTGCGCGGTGGCCATGATTAGGAGGGAGATCGCGAGATGGCGATAAACGAGCGTAAGGGGAGGCGCAGACCGCGAGACTGGAGAATTGCGAGGCGAGGGCTGCGAGGGAAAACGGTCGCGCAGCGCCCTCGCCGGCATTTTATTGTGCCATTCCAATTGACGCCGGTCTCCACGAAGCGTGAGATTCAAACCCCTAAACAAAATTGATCCCAAAGAAGGAAATACGAAGTTAATTGACTTGGCATCGGTAAACTCAGGGCCACCGGTGAAGCTGCCATTGGCCCAGTACTCAATGCTCTAGCTGTGTACGGCTAGCGGGGGCTGTTTACGGGATGGCCTGTGCTATTTATGGGCCGGGCTTTCGTGTTCGAGATGTTTGCGCATGGGCCCAACGCACTTGGGCGAGGCTACAACCTCAAATTCGCTGTGCCTCGCCTCAAAGTGTGAGGGTCGGATGACTCAAGTATTGGCTTCTATCGAAAATCTCTGCCTCCAGAATATTGAGTAGAAGCTGACGGGGCGGTACTCCATTGACGCGCGAGCACGCTCCAGCGTCTACTGTATATTCTGTTTGACTGTCGCACTGCAACTTCGCGCAAAGCCCACTGGACTTCTGTTACAGTCACAAAGAATCCTCCCATCTCGCGCGATTTTGATTAATGCCGGGATCAGGGCATTTATGCGAGATACGACCCGGCATGAGGACACTAACGAGTTTTGATGATTAGGGCAGGCTTCCAACTTCGCCAAGGTTAGCGGGACCCTCTTGGAATGTCACATATCTTTGTGTGATCGGTATGTAACTATCGAATGCGCAAATAAATCCCATGCGTTGTTCATAGAGTCATTCGTCCTGTTAGGCAGCAAATCTGACCGCCTCCTAAAATTCCTTTGGGCCAATGAAAAGCCGAGCTGAAATATCCCCCCAATCAAAACTGTCTCTTCCTGCGAGATCTTTGGCCCCCAAGTTTTCTCCAGACTAGTCTGAAAAAGGAAGGCTAGTCGTTAAGCTTCTCCGCGGCCCGTCCAATCGTCAAGCTTCATCTGAGACATGAATATGCCAAGGACGGCTGGCTGCGGCTTGAAAAGCAATCACATGGACTTTAAAATGGTACTTTGCAATGTCGTTAAAATTAACCTACACATGTCAATCAACTAAAGACGTTCAAATCGTGGCCTGTTGCTATTGCAGGCTTCACCCAATAGAAAGGGAGCCATAGACAATTCCATAAATCCAAGTCGAATAAATATCAATTAGCCGGTATGCAAACCTTCAATCTAGTTCGCGCAACACCGTCTTCGCAAATGGTACGCCTAGTTATTAAAGTTCATCTTAAGCTTGGGTAATCCAGACCCTCACCAGGATCCGAATATCTTCTAACCTGCTGCCTACTTAGGTATCTATTCAACGTAGACTGCTCTGCATACTCGTATTATATTTCATTGCACCTCAAGATCCCGAAAAAGAGATTTGCGAACTGCATTAGATGTATCTGTGCATTTGTGGGATGTACTCTTATTATGTCTAGTTGCGAGACTTGCGTGAGTCCTGCATGTTTGATATTGTATGTAGTACTCTAAGTTCAGCCTATCGCGCGATCTTCGACGGGTAGCGCTACGAGATCGTCTGCATCATCGAATAATGTAGCTGCTGGGAGCGCCCGACGTTTGGTATTCAGTTCTCGTGCTACGATTAAAGAATTGGTATCGACATGCCTCCAATGTTCGCTTCGTCGGTGTTGGAAGCGAACCGAGGTGGCTTTCAAAGAATAGTGCTTTCCCTAATTCTATTCTTTAGCGGTTCATAGTTCATATAAGCTATATGCGATGATAGCCTAAGAAATGCTCTCACTGTACTCTTACAAAGCCACACCAATAGCTTCCGCCAGCTCTTTCCTCTGCTTTTGCCTTTGATTATAAAGGGCGGCTTGGCAGAACCCAGGCCAGTTCCGCGAGTATTGCTTAAATGTCAAGTTTCCGCGCTAATCCCTGGAATCCTTGCAAGTATACACCCGCCATTAGGATCAATTCATCACGAAGCCACCAGACGATATTGATAGCGCTTCTTTCAACCGCATCGTTCTGCTTGGCAAGATTGGACAATTCCGTTGTCAAGCGGCAAATGAATGGTTTAGAAATTCCCAAGAATTCGGATTCCCTGCAGGTAAGTACTAATGTTATCCCGTCTCTGAACCAGCCAAGTGCTTATAGGTATGCAGGACATAATATCCCATTTGAACAGATTTACAGTGAAGCGGACCAACGGGAGAACGCACGACGCGAAAGCGGCTAGAGTGGAAGCAAGCAGAATGACGGGAGAGTTAAAATTGAGGTTTGAAGAACAGGAGCGCAAAAAGGCAGGACGGTTATAACGAGTACAATAGAACAGCGCTAGCAGCAAGTTAATTTTAAAGAATTTTTCGCGCGCAATACATTGAATACAAGAGGTCGTCGGTCGTGAACGAGGAAGAGTTTTTTCTCATGTAAGAGAAAGCATCATGGCATTGGTATGATGCCGGATGAAGCCTGCGATAAATAGGTGCTGGGCGAAGCTTAGTTTGGAGCACCGAAAGTTTAGTGGTCGCACTGATAAACAACCCCAGACGTTTTTACATGCTTACGATGTACATAATGGATTTAATTGTATTTGTTAACCCCGAGTCCTGCTCTCCCTATTTTATTATATGCTGGCTAGCTTCAACCAGAGCGGTATATTATTAGTCGTTCGAAATCCTTCGCCATGCCACCCTCTAAATTCAGTACTCTTGTTTTTGATTCGTAGTTACACATTATAATAGTATAGCGTTTGTGAACAAAAGCTCTTCTTTTCTTCTCTCTCCTTTATGTACGCTAGTCTAACATAGTGCTAAAGGCGCTAGGATGATGAACGCCTGTTATCGAAAAACACGAATTAATAATCATTTATGTCTCTCTCTACTTAACAAAAATCTACTTAACCCCTCATTTGTGTATATAAATACCTAGATAGACAAATTGATTTATAAGCAGGTTGATGTTGATTATAACTTTACTATAGTGCGCTCGGTCATAATGCCGCGTCATCAGCAACAATAACGATAGTACGGATTTAGGAGCGTTGTGATAAGTTTGTTTTAGTAAAAAGCTGTTAAGGTTGCTGTTATGTATGCTAAAGCCATAGACATTGCCTTAAGATAGTTACCTATAGGTCTAGAGAAAAGCTTGTTACGTTATTTATGTAGTGTTGTAGTGGCATAACTAATCAGCGGGATGTATACGCAGGGATCAAATGTGCCGCACAGGTGCATGCAGGTGCACGCAGGTGCACGTGAATTATGCGCTCATGTGGAGTAGCCAAAGAGGTAGAAAACAGGCGAACGCAGACGCAACTCTACCACGTGCCTTTAGTTCACAGCACCTCTGTATCTGTTTGGTGGTGCTTCTTCAACATTTTGATTGGCTGTTGGCGTATGTAGTAAGCACTGCCGTGCCGCCCCTTGCGGTAACCAAGGTTGGTGGCTGGATTTTTAGCGTCGCTGTTTATTCCCACATCGCCACTACTTCACGACTGCATTCTCTGAACAATCCATTTTAACAATGCGCTTAAAAAGGAAATTTCCGATGGCACTTCTGTCCCAACAATCGGCCAGGATCCCTTCCACCATCCGAGTTTACGGAGCATTACCACGGCAATTAAGGCAATAAGGCCCAGCCACCATGCTTGAACAGTCGAACTTTAGGCAAAATTCACTTGGCTACCGTAAGCCTACACAATATGACGGCATATGACCAAATGCAGCGGGCAAACTGTGGAGCTTGTTGCTGATCCTCCTCCAACGCTACCCCGCACGCCTCGCGTCCTCGGCATATCTTACCCCAATAACATCCATTATCCGATGCTCACTCACCCACTCCACCGCTCATTCGACACGGGGCCCCGGACTTTTTGGGATCCTCCCCGCGATGCAACCCCATGCTTGGTAATAACCCCTACCGCCGCCGATTCCTTTAAAGATACGCTGACCGCCCTCGACTTTGTTGTCCTCTGCGATTTCTTCTGGAGTTCACTTCGAAAACGAAAAAGTATCGCCCAAGTGGTTTCGACTCGGGACGTTGTTGGCAGTAGAAGCACTGTGCTGAGCATCAAGAGAAAGCGACCATGGCGACCGGAGACATGAAAGCAGAAGTCCCAAAAGACGGCAATCGCATCGAAGATGTTTCCGGAGAGAAGATTGTGAGTTCTGACAATGAGAGGATTGAAGGGACGGCGGGCGTGGATGAATTAGACGAGACGGAAGCGCGTCGCATATTGTCCAAGGTTGACTACAGGCTTGTGCCCTTTCTGGCCCTGCTCTACCTGGTCGCATTCATCGATCGCAGCAACAGTACGTATACAACGGAATTTCACAGCAGATTAACCATACATGATACATATGGACCAAAAGGATAACAATGTTTTAGTTGGCAATGCGAGAGTCGCAGGATTGACCGACGACCTAAAAATGAAGGGCCTACAATACAACACCGCCGTCACTCTCTTCTTCGTCCCCTACACGATCCTAGAAGTACCCAGCAACATCATCCTGAAGATGATGCGCCCCAGCCACTGGATCGCGATACTCATGTTTCTGTGGGGCGTGGTCATGACACTCATGTGTCTCATTCACAACTACAGCGGCCTCCTCGCCGCGCGATGGTTCCTGGGAGTCGCCGAGTCTGGTTTCTTTCCTGCGGCAACCTTCCTACTGACTCTCTGGTACCGTCGCTACGAAGTCCAGCGTCGCATGGCCGTCATGTACGTTGCGGCCTCCCTCGCCGGTGCCTTCTCTGGCCTGCTCGCTTTCGGCATCCAAGAGCTCGAAGGGGTCTCGGGTCTCACAGGATGGCAGTGGATTTTCCTGATCGAGGGACTCGTCCCCGTCGCACTCGCGTTCGCAGTCTGGTTCTACCTCCCCGATAGCCCTGAGACCGCGAGATTCCTCACCCAACCCGAGAGAGACTTCCTCGTCAGACGGCTCGCGGAGGACACGGGAAGTGGTCAAGGACAGGTTACGAATCAAGACAAGATGGGGCGCAAGTTCATCATCGCGGGACTGTCCGACTGGAAGATCTGGGCCGCCGTCATCATCTTCTGGGGAAACACTGTTGGAGTATACGGGTACGTACCACACCCTCAGCCCAAACAAACTTGTTACTATTTGCATCGCTAACCTCCTCTAGCTTCACGGCCACCGTCCCGACCGTCATCAGCGGCCTCGGCTACTCGCGCGCCAACGCCCAACTCCTTACCATCCCCATCTACGTCTTCGCCTCGATCCTCACCATAATCTTCGCCTGGTGGTCCGACAAAGCGCAAACGCGTTCTCCCTTCATCGTAGCCGGCTTCAGCATCGCCGCCTGCGGCTTCATCGCGCAGCTCGCGATTCCGCACCCCAAGTACCCAGGCCTCACCTACGGCTTTCTATTCCCCGTGGCCGGCGGACTCTACTGCCCGTTCATCATCCTCGTAACATGGATCGCCAACTCGCTGGCACCTAGCTCCAAGCGCGCCGTCGGCATGGCGCTCCTGATCAGCGTCGGCAACATGGGCGGCATCATGGGCAGCAACATCTACCTCGACCGCGAGAAGCCCAAGTACAGGACCGGCTTCGGCGTCTCGCTGGCCATGTGTCTCGCCGCTATTATTATGACGATTGTCATCCGTTTCGCGTACCAGAGGGAGAATGCGAAGAGGATGAAGTTGTTGGAGGAGCATGGTGAGGATGCGATTCGTGCGAGGTACTCGGATCAGGAGATGTTGGAGCTTGGGGATAAGAGTCCGTTTTTCAAGTATACGCTGTAGGATATTGGAGAGAGGATTTGTGTACTTATTGCTTGGGTTGCATATATACATATGCATTAGAGTATACTGAAACGCTACTAATGACGTAAATTAAACGTTTTTTTCAAGCTTTATGTGGTGTAGCAGTGAATTCCATAGTCTATATGATGTCTATCGAGACGTATTGTCTATGTAATTTACATATAAATTGCTGAGCGCCTTATCACGTGATGCTAACTTAGTAAGAACATTGAATACCTAGCTTGAGGTAAGCGAAGAATACCTAATTAGCTTGAGATGCCAAAACCCCTGCCTCCGGCTTGCACCGAGAGTTTCCAAATTCCACCATCCTACTTCGTCGTTATTTCACCTAAAAGGGCGATATCTAGCTAGGACTATTCGGAGCAGATGATTGCGCACTCTAAGAGTACCAGTTGACATTAGGTCACCTCAACCACTAAGGCTGCCGATTAGTACTACTCAGCCTTCAAACAGCATTTCCTCTACAAATTCAAAACAAAACCCCGGGATCATTTCTAGAGCAGTCAATTACCTGTAATGTCGACTGCAAAAAAGTCCGGGGCATCCGGAGGCAGCGACGGGTGTTGGACCTGCAAGCTCCGCCGCAAGAAGTGTGATGAGCGTCGACCAGCGTGCGGAATCTGCGACCACTTGGGAATCGCCTGTACTTATGGGCCAAAACCGACTTGGATGCATAGTAGGCGACAGCAGCGACATATGGCTGAAAAGCTGAAGCAGCATGTCAAGCAGAGGGCGGCACATCGAAGAGAGAGCGCAAACACGTCTACGCATCATGCTGCTATTCATGGTTTTAATGTTATCCCTGACATGGTATCGAACGATTTATGGTCCTTTGGCCGTATGAATGATGCCACATCAGCCAGCCAGACCGCGACTCTAGATGATGATCTGTCGGCTTCACACGGATCTGCACCGTCTCCTTTGCTGTCGAATGGGCATGAACGAGGCGGCTGTTTGACTGGTCTAGAAACCTCTTCCGCCCTTGAAACAGACTTCATCATGAAGTATTTCGACTTTGCGTTCCCGACCTTTTTCCCGTTTTACAGGCCCGGCGTCTTCGAGACAGGCCGCTCGTGGTTGTTGTTATTGTTAGGGAAGAGCAAGATCGCGTACCATTCCACTGTCAGCTTTTCATATTACTTCTTCACTATGGCCCTTACCGACGCGAGCATTGGCGAAGAGCATGCAGAATGTAAACAAGTGCGCTGGAAGGAAATCGAACAACACGCCACCAAGTGTTTTGACGGCATCAGAGCGGAAATGTTAGCATTGGAACCGAAGTCGCAAGGCGCACCAGCCAGCAATATGCAGAAGATGGAGATCCTAGGAGGCGTCATTCAGGTCCTCATTTTTGAGTCGGCATTGGGTAAATGTGCCCCGTGCAATCCCCATCTCACCGCCGCCTTCACATTACTCGAAGGCATCATAGCGTGCTCGAGTCAATCCGCCAAAGAGCAGGGCCATTCAAAAATAATGGCAGCAGTTTTAGAAGCCGGACAGCCTTCATGGACTATGCCGGGGAATAGCATTCACATCTGGTCGCCTCAGCAGGCCGGGTTTCGCTTCTGTGCCGGCCTACTTGTGTTTATGGATGTCGTGGCAAGCACCGCCCTTCAAGAAGCCCCAAGGCTTCTTCGCCATCATCCAGACATCCTTGCTGAAATCGATGACGGAGCTCTTGTATTCAGTGACGCTAAGATCCGACTTTCCAGTATCGTCGGCTGCCGCAATTGGGTCATTCATTCCATCGCCAAAACATCCGCTTTGGCTTTGTGGAAAAACCAGCAAAACCAAGCCAAAAGTCTCTCTATGATTGGACTGGTCGATCGCGCCTCTTCTATTGCTAATGATTTGACAACCGGCATCGTTGGGTTGCAGAGCCGCCCCACCTCTACTTCATCATCCTCAGACCGATCGACAGCATTCACCCTGCAACCCAAATCCTCAGCCTCCATCACATCGACTCTAATCTGGGCGCATGCGGCACAGCTATATCTTTCCGACGTGGTTTCCGGCTGGCAGCTGTCTAACACCGAAGTACGGATTAATGTCACAAACATCATCAAGCTCCTTCAAGATGTGCCGATACACCAGCTGCGTGCTTTGGCCTGGCCAATATGTGTCGCTGGCTGTCTAGCCTTGGAATCAGAGGAGTCGTCATTTTTGACTCTATTATCAGGTCAAAGTAAGGTGTACACAGCCGGTGCACTGGATGACACTCGACAGATTTGGAAGCAGGTATGGCAGACTAGAGCAACACCAGGTGCCGGCACTTGGAATCTCGCATCGTGCTTCAGCATTTTGGGGTCACCGATTTTGCTTGTTTGAAGATCTTACTGAGAATCAATTTGTAAATTGTATGTCACTGCTACGTCATGTCGCCACAAATCCTCCAATACTAGTGCTCTTGAACAGTCTAATTTACGCGTGGCACAATCGTTGTACAAGCCTGCGTTCACTTGCCTTTCCAAACACCAAGGATATCTCTAACAGACACCGTCTTGATGTCAGGAAACTTCTCATTCAACGATCCCTCCTTGCGAAGCTCCATTAAACCATTGACGGTCCACAAACCAAATATGGCCAACATCCCTTCAAGAATCGGCCTAGGAAAGTAGTCATACAAGTCTTTGTGGGATGGCAGCTCGGTGACCTCGCCACGTTGAAGCTTCTCGACTGGGTCATAAGTCACGCTGAACTTGCTCCCTATCCAACGTTAGCTTTTCTTCACACTAATTAGCGCCGTGGGGCGGACTCACCCGTCATCTCCTCGGCAATCTGCAACACCTCCTTGAGCGTTGCGTTGTCACTGTAGCAATGCATTACTTCATCCCACTTTGGAAGATCCAGCGCCGCAACAACAAACTTCGCCATATCCTTGGTGTACGTGAAGGTGATAATCTCGTCACCGGTAGTTCCGGGCATGACAGCCTTCCTGTTGGCGATGTCGATGGCGAAAACAAGCGGGCTGAGATACGTCTCCACGTGCGGCATGCCGAAGTAGTCGAGGAAGTACGAGTTGTGGACCTGCGTCCACTCGAGGTCCGTCTTGCGGAGGGTTTCGATGCTGTGCTCTCTGAACGCGTTATGCGGGATCCGCAGTGACCTAGCAAATACCAATATTAGCCAAAACACTGGAGCAATGCCTTGGTGATCACTCACTCGTCTTCCGGCGAGGCAAGCCCCCAATTACTCGCCACAAAGCGCACCGTACAAGACGACTTAGCCGCAGCCGCCACCAAGTTAACCTCAGCCTGCGCGGCCGCTGCATCGTACATGACCATGGCCGAGATAACCGTGTGGACATTATTCTCCTCCAACGTCTTAGTAAGGCCGGCAACGTCGCTGTAGTCGACAGCAAACACTTGAACGCCGCTCTCTCCTCCTGCTGGGATCTGCCATTCCATGCGCGTAAGAAACCGACCTAAACCTGAGGACTTGCTGCTATGCTCACCTTGCGACCGAGAACAATGACTTGATGCTCCTTGCTCTCCTTCAACGCGTCAACTAACGTCCTACCCACACTCCCCGTCCCTCCGGCGACGGCAACGACAACCATTGTGTAGTGTAGTGTAGTGTAGTGTAGTGTAGGTATCCTTTTTCAAGGTTTTCCAAATATCGTATCAATTACACCGCAAGAATCCTCAAAACGAAAACAAAAAGCCTTGAATTGAGTAGACGACTCTGAATGAAAGAAAAAACTTGGAACGTGGAATTTTCCCTCCTCTTTATACACACACACAGACACACACGGGCGCGCGCGCGCGCAACTGCCCGGAGCGATAATCTCGCCGGTTTAAGCCATATGGGGGCGTGTGCATGGCGGGATATCGATGGTAGGAACTCTAAAAAAGTATGAGTTGGAAGTAGTGAGTTTGTCGTGCGCCTTAAACTCTTTTAGGATGCACGCGCGCGTGCTCAGTTGGGCTCAGGCGTGAATTTTTACCTTTTCCCACCCACTCGCTCGAGTCGCGCTTCTTAATCGGGATGCCCGCGCGCGCGATGAACGGGGCTCCACATGGTTTAAGTTTTTGGAATGCATAAGTTTCTTACTTTTTTCCCCTATTAGAAATGCTAAAATCTCACGGAGGCCTTGCCTTCCTCAAGGCCCGACCTGCCATATTCAGCGGAAGAAGCAGGAGGAGTTCGGGGTTAAGTCTAGTCTAGTTCCCCTCTTTGCAGAGGCTAGACTATACATTATTTAGCATGATGATGGTGTTTTGCATCTTGCTATGACTAGTTACTAAATTGAGGTCGATCGATGAGACGATTTCTGTTGTCTTAAAGAGAGAGAAAAAGGTTGAGGAATTTATGAATGGCAGAATGGAATGGGATATATAAGAAGAGTGTCAGAGAATAAATAGTACATTGTTTAACACTTAGGAATCTCGTTTCCAAACTTTACTTTATTGGAACTTCGCCGTCTACGACACTAGACATCCTTACCTACACTATAAAGAGAGCCAGAAGAAGGATGAGAAGAAAAATGCGGACCACCTAGATAACAAAAACGTTGTATATCCACCAATAGTTACATAATAAGACTTAGCTTAGCCTTTAAAAAATTGGCTTTCGTGGGAAATCGATGACGCTCTCTCTCCACCATAAAACTACTGCTATTTACTCCTATCCGCTATGTTTTGGTTTGTAAGTGAGCATCGTCTGGTACACTATTTACTCGACTTGTTACTACACGAGTTGACACGACGTTGTCACCCCTCCCCGGACAGAGTTAACAAGCGACCGGTTTTGGGGGCGACACACTACTACCTACGGGACCTAAACTCGGACCCCAAATCTGGCAACTTGAAGCTTGTGTATATTGACAAGATGAACAAAAGTGTGGGGGCTGTACGGAAATCGTGATAATTGAGATGCTCCTGTTAAGAGCGAGTCGTATCTCTTCGAAGCCAATATAAAGGCAAGTGTGCACGACGTTTTTAAGACATATGCAATTATAACAGAATAGAGGACCATCCATGAAAGGGTTTCGGGAAGTAGAGCCAGGTGAAAGAGCTATTGCGTGTGGATTGATAAATAGCTTAATAGTATGATATTCCGAACAATGCAGTGGGTGGATTAGTATACACATATGTGCGTTGCGCTTTCTTGAGATGAGACCACGTTGTATTGTTAGCGCGATGTTATGTTGTTGGGCTGATTTGGCTACTCGAAAGCATGAGATGTAGCATTGAAGTGATGATGAATAAATGCACGTGATGCTGAAAACGGCTATACGGGGTATCAAAAAGCAAACTTCAACAAACCCAGATGGGTCAGCGCACCCAAACATCTTTCCTTACAAACAAAAGAAATAAATACCGCGCAATACCAAGGTGAGAAGAAAAAACATACGAGGTAGAAACAAAGAAAAGAAAAAGAAAAAGAACAAACTCCCTCACAAAAACTCCATCTCACTGCACCAACTAACCGCCGACCCCTCCCACGTAACCATCACCTTCGATGCAACCACCATCTCCCGTTCCGTGACACCCCTCTCCCCCAACCACCTCAAAACCTCCTTATCATACACCTCACTCCTCTCCAACTTCACCTCCCCCTTCGACTTCTTCCACTCCCCATCCGTCACCCCCGACACCAACTCCAAAATCCCACAGTACTCGTCCGGCTGAAGCGGCTCCACCAACTTCATCCACTCCTCCTTCCACTCCTCCTTAACAACGAGCAAAGGCTGCATGTACGCAAATCGCCCGGGGTGGTTACACAGCACGACGCGCGAGATCTGGCTCCACCAAGGCGCGAAGCGCAGCTCGTTGAAGAGCATGTTGACAAGCGCCATCTCGGGCGCGTGGGACTCGCTCACCACCCATTTATGGCGACAAGCGGGCCCGTTTTCATCCGAACAGTTGTTAAATTCGGCGCGTAGACCTGACGGCAGCTTCCGCACGGCGGCCAAAACGGGTAGGACGTCGATGAAGGCGGCCGTTGTGTTCGGCGCGTCGTGGTCGACGGCGAGTTCGGGCGTCGTGGCTGGGTCGACGTTGATGGTTATTTTGGCATCCGACGTAGGGTCGACGAAGGATGTCAGGTAGGAGGTTGCTTTGCGCCAGGGGATGGCGCGGTTGGAGAGGTAGAGGGGTCGGAACTCCCAGCGCAGCGCCTGGTAGGTGTGGGTTAGGGGGAGGTGTGTGCCCTGCAAGGAGGTGTCGGGGTCTGAGGAGAGCAGGTTTGCGTAGATTTGGTTGCGGATCTCGGGTGGGAGGATGTGAAGGCCAGACATTTTTTATGAATGGGGTAGGTTTTGATGACAAGGTTGTTATGGATTTGATTTGGTGGGTGTTGAGTGGGATGGAGTGAGCGTGGAGTTGATGACTTCCGCGCCGAAGTGATCCTTTTGTTGGGATGGCGGAGGACGAGAGTCGATGATGTGCCTGTGTAGATTGCTTTGTTGGTGGGTTGTGGTGTGTGAGGATGTGTTAAGTGTATGGTTTGAGTAGATGCGTGGGCTTGATAACTTGTGGTAGATGGAGACTTTTGAAGCAGCGTGGGTTATCAGAGTGACAGAAAAAGTTGAGAAAGTGTTACTCAAGTCTCGAAGGTCGGCTTCCTATATAAACTGGCGGGGGAATATGCCTGGCTTTAATAATTATTTATTCTATTGTATTCAAACCTTTTTTGTCTTTAAAAAATAAATTTTTTAAAGGGGAAGTTTGGTTCTGTGACGTTGTCCAGAGAGCATCATTCGACTGACGAAGACTCAATTTCAAATTCGCGGTAACCTATGCATGAAGTTAGCTTCCGCTTCTTTCTGTACACATGTAGCCAATAGATTTATTTGAATTAAGTAACCTGAAGGTGGGATTGAGCGACATCTGACATTGATACATTGCCATGTGATTGAAACCACACCTAGCTAATAATGCAGGCATCATTCGAAATTCACACTAGTATCACACTGATCTTTATATCTTGGGTTCAGTATATGGGAACATTTACGCGCCTAATGCACTGCAAGTCACGTGTGATTTAGCGCTCGATTGATCACCCATGCATGTACATTTGTAATACCTAGTATAAGAGGTAGTGGTTAGTTATTGCGATCGTAAGACTCAGGATTTGGACGAGAGATGTGTTCCACTTTGTTAATTATGCACAAATGACTTAAAAAGCCTTAAAATTTGAATACAGGACTGCACAGATGCATGAGTGCTTCCGTTATATCGCTACCTATGTATTAGACCTATGCGCAGATGATATATTAGACTTGTGGAGGTTTGTGGCTAGGCATGCAATCAACTGTATGTTCCTATACATTCATAGGCACATATGTACATATGTAGGTAGATGATGATACGGACCACGTGATCTTGTACATTGGCTACATTGATCCTGCCTGAGCCCCAGACAAACATTGCTCGGGGGCATACTAGATATTCCTATGGCTATAATATGCCTTTTAGTCTTGTTGATTTTTCTTGTATTGATACCGCAACCGTTATGTCTGCCTGTCGCACTGTTGGAAGCAGCCACCTACTGCGATATTGCGCATCACGCTGTCCACCTTAAGCTTGTATAGAATTGGAATCCCTTGGCACAGTCTGCCTCGCACATTTCAAGATGCGATAGGATTGGCACGAAAGCTAGGAATCTTATTCCTCTGGATTGATTCCTTGTGCATAGTCCAAGACGATAAAAGGGACTGGGAAGAGCAATCGGCAGACATGGCAAACATATATCAAAACGCATATATCACATTCGCCGCCAACGCCGCCAAAACCGCAGATGACGGGCGTTATTCAAGAAAAGATAGTCCAGTTTCACATCAAAGCGGTTCACCTTTAGCCATACTTCAGCATAAGGATGGTGCTGAATACTAACTTTTTGCACAGAGTGTGTTTAAGCACGATATGAATGCTTTTCCACTCCTACGGCGTGGGTGGGTTTATCAATAGCGCCTTCTGTCGCCACGCGCTATACATTTCGTGGGAGCGGAATTGGTTTGGGAGTGTAACACTACAGTCGATTGTGAATGTGGCGATAATACTTCAGGTTATGTGTTCAAAGGTGGTGAAAGGCACTTTGATAAGGACCATATGAACCCTCGGTTTCCGACTGTGGGCTCCCGCGGTCTTGGTTGGTGATACCATATTGTTCAAGAGTACACATCCTTATCTTTAACAAATGCTGGTGACATATTCCCTGCGCTGTCTGGAATTGTCAAAACTTTGACGTCAAGGACAAAAGATGAGTACGCTGCAGGGATGTGGAAACAGACACTTGTTTTAGATATGCTTTGGGTATTTTGCGACAAAGAGAGGCTCCACGGAAAAGACAGCCCTCGCATCCTGCACAATTCGGCGCATCCGTGAAGAGCGCCATCATGGTCTTGGGCTTCAGAAAACCTCAAGCCGCGATTCCTTTATGTCGCACTCTGCGAGACGTTGGACAATATAACAGAGCTGGCGAGCATCAACAACATCGTTTGCAAACCTTCCGGAGCCGACCCCACAGGCGAATTATCAACTGCTCATCTCACGCTTTCGGCAAAATCAATATCCGCGAGTTTACGTCGTTATTGTCTCGATTCCGGCGCGGAATATTGTATCTTCATCAACGATGGTTTTAAGATAACAAGGTTATCATTACCCTATAGGTGGGGGGGGTGTCGAACTTAGAGACCGGTTATCTGGACGTTAACGATATTCGCCTTGCCAATAGAATAGAGAGCCTCGATATCTATCTCGTGCAGATGGCAAGCTGGACCGGACAACAGGAGGTAGATCTCGACTAGGATGGAGAACCAGGAAAACAGCCAGAAAGAAAGGACATAAAATTCACGCAGAAGATTCGGCTGTACCTACTACTTTCAAGGCACACAGACCGATATAACCATCGAGATCACTGGGTACGTGTTGGTATTGCTTCGATTGCGGCATATACGCCGAACGCGACCTTAAGGGGCTGGAATGGTAAAGATCAAGAGGATCCGGAAAAAGTAAAACAATTAGCGCAGATGACAGAGCCCGAGGTCAAGAAACGGCTGGAAGAGCCAGTAGAGCGAAATCTTGCAGTTTTTCGACAATTCGATGAGTCAGAGACGCAGGAATTTGTTGTATATTAACATTCTCTGTGACATCCACTTGGAAGATTGATACCACGAATATTCGCCGACTATTGTCATAGGTTCCTTGATGCTCAGTTCTTGGTCTCTGTGGGAACGAAAGGGGGTGTGATGCACGGGTTTGTACATAAATATGCGTGTTAGGAGGATCAGACAGGGATGTAAGCCATTAAACCTTGCTTGCCACGTCTTGAAAAGACGTTCGTGAGAAATCATTTGTGGCAAAACCCGGGCTGAGATAATTTGAGCTGTTTAACCGCACAATGATTCACATCGATGCTTGTCATGGCGGAAATCGATAGCATTATATTATCAGTTCGTTTAATGAGATGGAATCGGTTTGAACTTCAACACAACTTGAACCAGAGGGGCATCTTGGTGCATCATATGAGGCATTGTGATCAATTAATAAGTCATTAACTACAGGCACCTAGGCTTAAAAATGATTACTTTTTACTTCTTCGTGTTGCTTGGTACTTTGGCTATCCAGTAACCTAGTCAGTAGACTATTAACGAAAAGCTTGCTAAAAAGAAAAAAGGAAAAAAATAAAAAGCTTCAAACCCTGTGTATATAGGATGAAAAACATATGATTTACTATATCGTTATAATAAAAAGAAACTCTTTAGAAACTAGAGACATGAAGAAAAGGTGGTTAAAGATTAGTAGAGAAGGTAGGAATTAAACCTAACTACCACCTTTACTTATAGTTACCTACCATAATTCCTGCTAGGGCTGGCTGCCACTCGCTAAGTCGGCCTAGGCGCTTAATTCCTGCGCCTCCTCCCATGAAAAACCATTCCAATCTTCGCTATAGTAATTAAGTTAATAATGGTATCAATACAGTAAAGAAACACAAAGAAAACGTGCTCAGTAGTGGACGTATACACAGATAACTGGGTAATGACGTGATGAAGAGGATTTAAAAGGTATGGAGTAAAAAAGGCGTTGTCGATCTACGATTTCCCAACAAAACCATCCATTATCCACTACTAGCCATCCATCTATTGCCAACAGATGCTCCATCATTGTGTGGGACCCAGTCGCTGAGGACGAATACGAGCAAAAACATACCTAGATTTATCGTAGCCGTCTGCAGTCCACCACCCATACCTACCGCTCCTGTCCACATCCTTGAAATCCATCTTCAGAGCAGGATGCTCGGAATCGAAACCTGCGCTAGTAAGTTTTTGTTGCTCGAGTAACATCCTTTCTTCCTCTTCAAAACTTGGCCCTGTGCATCCCAAGCTGTAGCTAGTTCTCAACGTGAATTTATCAATGCCCCCGAAGAATCTTTCACGCTTGTCTGAGCCATCTTCCATATTCGGGTCTTGGGCGTCATAATCGACCTCAGGGTTGCCATGTATACTTTACTATTCATGAATAAAATACTATACATAAACTATTCACGGTGAATATGTATAGTTTTGAGGGCATGAATATGATTTGTATAATACATATATTTAGTAAGAGATTAAAATATAACATGGCTGGAAATTTAAAAGATTTCAAGTATAGTTAGGCCTAAATATGAGGCTATTGGGCTACGGTGCATCTACTATACTAGAAACGTAATAGGGGCCTTGGCATCTACACACTGGATTCCAAAAAACCAAAATACATTTACCTATTAAATCTATCCACAATTCGATTCTAATGTCGTCGTCAACACCTGAACCTTCATCAAATATATCAA
>KZ805622.1:0-38880 GCA_003073855.1 Periconia macrospinosa
TGCTTGAATGTAGGGCAGCTGTAGGAGAATTGCTAGCTATCAGGCTGCAGCTCAGACTTTATCTCGGAACGGATATACTTTTCCCCTACGTGATGCCCCTCAATTAGACAAGCGCCGAGGATGCGCAATCCCAGCCAATCAGGATTCGCCAGGGTAACCGCATTACCCCAAATCTTTAATCATGGCTCTATCATCAAATAAGATTCAAATATAGACTCCTTATTTGATCGCTCATTTGATGGCTACTCTGCCTTTGTTTGAAGCTGATTTGTTTGAAGAAAGGAGCTTATTTGATCACAGATTTGATCAAACGATTTACTTGTTGGGAACACTGGGAGACTATGGAAAGGAAAGTTCGAAATCCCAGACAAAAATGATTGCCTAGTGCGAAAGGAGGAAAAACACGGACGTGGCTTGACGTGTGACGATGGCGTGTCTAGGAAACTTACTTCTTTTCTTCTCTTTTTCTGTTGTTCTGTTGTTCTACTATTCTGTTGTCCTGTTGTCCTGTTATCCTATTGTCCTGTTGTCCTGTTATCCTATTGTCCTGTGGTCCTGTTATTCTGTTGTTCTGCTAGTTTTGGATTAATAGGTTAGAGTGATTAAGAGATTCAACAGTTAGGCACGTGACAGAGACGAAGAGGTTTTTGTATTGAAGCCCGGGTACGGAGCAGTCTGCTATAGAGACACCACGTGACGTGCCGTATTGAGTTACTGATGTGCTAAAGCCATACTCGTTGTATGCGGCTAAATTTGTGCGTGCGATATAGGCATTGTGTAGTGCAGCAGTTGTTGAATTGTACTATCGCATGACTCTATCAATCACGATGTATCTGGCATTTCTTTTCATGGACACCCAGGTATACGGACTTTTGGTAACTGCAGGATATTTTTGACGTAAATATGCATGTCTTTCGCGCGAATGGAAAATGTAATTATTTCATTGTTACACATCTGTGCGTTATGGTTTTTTATTGCATAAATTACCCAAAGCCACGTATATACAGCATTTGACGTAGCACAAGCAGTTTCACAAAGATAAAATGTTGCGACCTTTTTTGCCTACCGAAATCTCACAGATTATGGTTAAAGTTGAAGCTTTATATTGCTTCTCTGTTTTGTCACGCTACTTGACCTTGGAATATACTCTTTGAAAAGCTATGAGCTAAAGTGGATTCATTATATTCTATATACCATTCTTTCGCGTGTGCCAACTTCCTAAAGTATAATCCATGACGTTGAATATCCAAAGCTCTCCGTATAATGGATCACCTTAAGTCCTGAACATTCTCCCAGGGGGATCTACGAGTGCGAAAAATGTCGTACAAGTGTCCGATTTCTACGATATCTTTCTCTAGACACCTATTGCGCATTTCACTCTCCCTCTTCCTGATATCACGCATATACCTGTCATGGTTCTTTTGGTCTTTAGCCCATGATTCGACTTTCTCACTCTTGACGCCACGGGTCATGTCTTGCCACTGAGATTCCAGCTCCCTCCTCAGCTCATAGTACTTCGATACTGGTCGAAAGATCGTGAGCCAGTCCTTGTGAATCCTTTCACTAGTTGCAAGCTCCAACGATGGATTCTTCTCTCTCATATCTACCAGTTCCTTAACGTGATTGAAAACTTTCCTGGTCTCGTCTATATAATCAAGTTGTGCCTCCACATTTGACTTCCTATGTCGGATCATGTATATTTTTTCTTGTGCCGCTGCTGGGTTAGCAGTCAACTTGGCCAGTTCTATCTTTGAATCCATGAGTTTCGTAAGTTCGCATATATATTCCGTGTGCTTGGCAGCCATCATGGAATAATTAGAAGGAATCGTTTCGGAGTCTAAGATTAAGTGACGTTGATGCAGCGATTGATGGTTGGTGAAGAGGAGGCAGGGTTTGATGTGTGTTGAGTTCTGGGCCTGGAAATGAAGCGGTTTAATTTTCAATGATAGGACGCGTAGCAATTAATTCATGTACATACGGGCTGGACTGCCTTTATATATCAAGAAAAGCGGTCAGCTCTACAGCCTGCACCTCCATGAAGAGTGTGACAACTTATCCTGTCATACATCTCTTTCTGACACAGGAATTAATTGATATCCACATTTCCCCATTTATCTACCTCCTATTGGTTGAAATTACACGAGCGGAAACCTTTAACCAGTAGAATTGAGATCCAATACGCACAAATAAATACGGGATCGTCCTTCATAATGAGATATCACTTCTAATGAATCAATCTATTGCAGGATGTCCACATCCTGTAACACGCGCGTTTTGCCGACTACAGACTCGCCCTAGTATTAATCGTAATCTCTCTGTGAAATGTAACGCAATATATGAGTAGCGCGTCCATGACCTGACACGTGGAGATGAAGCTTTGCACGGATCTCCTCGTATTGACCATATACCATCACTCTACCCCGGTATGAGTGACCCATATAACTCAGGACCTGGTCTTCAAGTGAGACCATTTCATTTTGAGAGCGTCGGTGGTTGTTCCCCCAACCCCTAACTTTTTCTGCTTCGATACCGGTCGTCAGCTCCTGCCACCTGAGATTAATATGAGTTTTCTTGTCACGACATCTCGATACCGCATCGCAGATATCAAGCCATGCATGATAAAATTGTTGGTTGGAATGAAGCCCGCTCGCATCGAGCAATCTCCCCATGCGCGACAGTTCATTTGATAGTCGATCCAATAAGCTTCGCTGCTCGAGGAGATAACTTTCCATTTCCACAGCCTTTTTGTTTTTAGCTTCCGAGTCGCCATGGCCTTTTCCGCGTCGTAAAAACCTGCGGATAGACGCCATGTGCGGATGACCCGGGGACGTGATGCTTTCAGTTTCTAGTGAACCTGAGTCTGCCGTGACGTAGGGCTACAAGTTGGATTGCGATAGTTCTAGAAATAAGGTGAGATATTTCTTAGTTTACAATATTGGTAGAAGAAGACTTCGACCTACGTCAGTTATGTGTTGAAGAACATGTGATAGAGTGAGCATATGCATGAGATGAATCAAAACATCTGTATTGTTCAATAACAGACCATATGCAGCATCACTTTTGCGTATATATTAATGTATGAGTCAATAATTGTGCCACTTGTGTCATCAATAATGTTCAAATGTGACACTGATCCTTCTGTGCGATATAGTATTGTACTACATGATCCACATTAAACGTACATCATCCACATACGTTACTTGAATTTCCAAATGCGTAATTGACTAAAGGCGTCATATACCAAATTCACATGCACAAGTGGAACAGGAGGTAATAAAAAGTTGATATTGTACCTTTGAGGTACTTGGCTGCGTAAAGGTCACGTGACTTATCACCACAGGACACGCTTGAGGTGTGGCCCTTTATTATGTCCTATTTCACTAACCAAAAGCTCAAGTAGCGCCGTGATATTGTAAACATCCAATTCATGAATGAGCAAGATAGAACTATCGATATTACTTGAACTTGGAAAAGAGTACACGTGGCATGGTGGGTTTTTAAGGCAATGCGACAGCATTAAAAATGCAATACATTCTTTCAAACACACTAACACGAGGAGACACGACACACAGTTCGCCAGGAATATACATACTTCGATATAAAAGGAACCCCGGATGGACATCATGACAGTGGGAGTGAGAAATAAAAGAATATCTATTAACTGAAGTAAACCATCTGAACGGTTCCACGACTTCCTTGGATTGGCAGCGTATTTTGAAAATTGGAAGAAAAGATCTTGGTATCTATGACGCTTACCCCCGGGGGTCTCCACCAAGATTCCCCCGAAATTTTCCATCCTCATACCCCAGAAGTCTGTCAGGTGTATATTCGGCATGTATGTGATCTTTCAGCTGGCATCTTCCTTAGCCATGATGTGAGATGGGCTTGTAGCCCCCTTGGCCATGTGGTGGATGTGTGGCTGTGCTGCTCGAGCTTGGCGCCGATCCATTGCATCCTGTCGGGCCCTCGAAAAGAATCACGAACCACAATTCGTCTTTAATGTCTCTCGCCGCAATGGCCGAAGTTCCGCGCATGACTGAGATGCTTGTGGGACGTGGTGCCGCTCTCGCTGGAACTGGCGCGCTATATACTGCTGCGGCTTTCGGCCATCTCGATACGCTGTGTCTTCTAATACAACACGGCGTGGAGCTTAACGAAGTCCTTCCCAGTTGGCGAAATTGGGCGTCAATGCATTTTGCCGCCTCAGAAGGCATACCAGAGGCCATGAAGTTATTGGAGGAGATCTTAAGGACGAAGACGGAAAGACGCCTGTACAGCTGCTAAGCTCGTAGCGTTGCTTAGTGTCAATGAGAGAGCATGTACAAGAGTTTGCGGAAGTGCGAGCGTAATATTATTATCTAACACCTCTCAAGCGGAATTTTGTCTTTTGACCCGCGTATGTGACATCATGGAATCTGAGATATTTATCCTGTGTGTGCGTCTTCGACCGAGAGCTTTTGTAATCACAAACCAATTATGACAATAAAGCAGTCATCCTACAGCCGGAGCTTTGCTAAGGTGATCTCACACGTAAGGGTGACGTCTAATATTGCTTATTTTATCTGCCTATGCAACAACATATTCATCCCTAGTGCACAATATACAAAAGTTTTATAGGCGATCATTACATGTAGTAAACGTCTAATTGCAGCAGAATGATGCGCGCACATCTAGTGTCTCGCATGATATACCGCACCCGACACTAAGGATCAGAGACGAATCACTCGTCATCTAGTCTTTGGGAAATACATGGGTAGAAAATAATGCTCGTGGCCCCAAATCTACGCCCCGTGTCTGAGGCTACACCAGCAAGCAGCACGTGCGCTTGACCCCGATGGAATTGCCAAGTATCATGGGAGTCCCGTGATGGTTGTAAATGGGCAATTGACCACTGTAGAAACTCACATGTGGATGCGTAATGATTTTGATCCTGAATACGTGACTCTTAATTGTTTGCCTGCTCACCGGAGACCATGGCATATGACAAATAAAACGAATCTACTATAAAACCTTTCAGGTCAATGTCTTTCATAACAGTTGAAATCTTTTAGTTACGCCTGAAGTATCCCCTTTCAAAAGACACATTTGCGTATGTTTACCATGTCTTCTCTTTACGGACTGAAGGAATCTCTGAGAAAGGAAGCCAATATACTTCCCGCTTCTGTGAAGCGACTCTTCACTCAAAAAGAATACTGTACAGTTTCCAAACACTTATTGGAAAACCAGGTTTCTGCAATACGCAGAGAGTTCATTGTTCCCCAGTTGTCCCAGGTACTTAGTCAACTCCTGCAATCGAGAAGGTTTTTATCAGTGTTAGAAATTGGACCCGGCCCGAATACCGTTCTCGGGTTGCTTCCAGAGCATCTAAGACGCGGAATAGGAAAGTATATTACTTTTGAACCTATCGAAGAGTGTGCAGACCAGCTGGAGAAACATTTGCAGCACCCCTCTGAGTCCCAGGACCTATTTTCGTGTTTAAGGTCCCCGCCAGTCATAAATCGCACTCGCTTTCTCCCGGGGGAAAACTGTCTGGAGAAATTCGATTTGATCCTCTTCTGCCATAGCATGTATGATTTGGGGCCTGAAGACCAGGCCATTGAGAGGACATTAGAAAACCTTGTTCCGCGCCCCGCTGATAGCATGGTCGTTCTGTTCCATCCCCACGGAACATTTTCTGTCCAAAATCTCCTTTGTCATAAAGCGGTCTACTCCCCCATTAGATCTATAAGCGTTGAAAATACAGACACCAGAATTGATGTACTTGCGGCTTTCATTGTGGGCTTTACCATCGAAGAAATAAATACTGAAAAACCGGTACTAAACAAGTGGCGCCAAATCTGTCGCTCGTCAGGCGCGCTTGAAAAGAACGCACGTATTATTTTTGAATACCCCAACATAATGATGACGTTCACCAAGCACGCCACCGCCTTACCTCGCTTGACGGCGCTCGTTCCCATAGCAAAAGGCCATAGAGTGATTAAGAATCCACAGGCACGAGACTGTTTTCCTGCTGCGATAGTCAGGCCAGAACATTTGCAACATGTTCAGCAATGCGTACGATGGGCGTTGGTTAATGGTCTTGGCCTAACTGTTGTTAGCGGAAGTCATAGTGACCACTGTCTGCAAGACAATGTTGTGGCAGTTGATATGAGCGAGTTCAATACTGTAAGTATTATCGAGGCCGGAACAGAAGCAGGAAACTTCAGTAGCCCTCTTGGACCTTTGGTAGTGGCAGGATCAGGTTGCACCATTTTGGATATTGTTGGCAAAGCGAAAGCATCGGGCTTGACGGTGCCGCTTGGCGCCCACCCGAGCGTAGGTGCCGGCTCATGGCTTCAGGGCGGCATTGGCCATTTGGGCAGAGTATACGGAATATCCAGCGACAGCATCATCGGCGCCGTCATTGTTAGCGTTCGAAGCTTGAGTACTGAAATCTTGTGCGTCGGTCCCGTGCCTAAAGAACACCAGCCTACCGGTTCTATCTGCGTTGAAGACTATTCCGACCTATTATGGGCAGTCAAGGGCGCCGGAACAACCTTTGGAATCGTTATCAGCGTCGTCTTCCGAGCATATCCAGCGCCGATGTATGCTGTTCGTATTTCTACCATGGTATCTCTTCACCCTTCACAGACACAATACCTTTTAGAGGACATCGATAAGTTGGTTGGTAAGAATGTTTCATGGAACGTTTCCTCAAGTTTGTGTTATTATGAGGACGCCGCTCAGTTTCGTATTGCGGTAAACCTGATAGAATCTTACACCACCGAACCCCATTGTATACAAACATTGGATTTACCGCTCAGCATCGACCGAGAGGAAGAGGGAAGGATTAAGCTTGTAGATGGAATGGAGCTTTTCAATACAGAGGCGTACATATCGAATCTACATGGCGGGCATGGCGGTGGGAAAACGTCTTCGTTCAAACGATGCCTATTCTTTAAACATGTTGCGTGTGAAGATATGAACAATATCCTAACTACTGCAATGAAAAATAGGCCATCACCACTGTGTTACATTCAGATATTGCATGGTGGGGCAGCCATAAGTCAGATCAATCCACGTGACACAGCATTCGGGTGCCGTGACTGGCAATACGCTTACGTTGTTACTGGTGTTTGGCCCCGGCACAACAATCAAACCCTGCTACAAGAGACAGTTAAACAGTGGGTTTACAAATTGACGCAAGATTTGTTACCTTTCAGTAGTGGAGTCTATGCTGCCGACCTCGGACCGGACCCTAGAGACGTCCCGTTAGCGGCCCGCGCCTTTGGACCGAATGGGCCTCACCTTGCTCATTTGAAACGAAAATGGGATCCTTACAATGTTCTTCGATATGCTTGTCCACTGCCCAATATCTTTCCGAGAAGGAAACTCATCCTGCTGGTCACGGGTAATAGTGGGACGGGGAAGGACTATTGCGCTAATATTTGGACTTCCTTCCTCAAGGATCAGGGGCTTTCTGTGACAACTGTGAGCGTTAGCGATGCAACCAAACAGGCCTACGCAGAAGCGACGGGTGCCAGTTTGGAGCTACTGCAACAAGATCGCGAGTATAAGGAAATGCATAGGCCGCAGTTGACAGCGTTCTTCCAAAAACAGGTCGAGGAGAACCCATCCTTGTGTGCAGATAATCTTTTGCGCGTTATTCATGAGACAAGACACGCGGATATTATATTCGTTACCGGGCTGAGAGACCGTGATCCAGTCACAGAGTTTTCCTATCTAGTTCCAGACAGTAGGGTACTTGAGATCTACATCCATACTGACGAGGTGACGCGTTCTCAGCGCCGTCAACAAACGCCTGGTACACACCCAGTTGAAGATGTCCGCCATTACGCACCGTGGGAAGAGGGACAGACAGGCAAATACCACCCAAGTTTTATATTCGAGAATAGCACCAACGGCGATGATGAGCTCATCGCTTTTGCAAAAAATCACTATTTACCTTTGTTAGACGAAAGCATCAACCGTCTAGAAGCCATGGTTCGAACTTTCTCCAACTTCCCCCGCCGAGGTATCGAATTTCGCCATATTTTGGGTATTTGTCAACATGAAGACGGCCTCTCTCTATGTACCTCTCTCTTCGAGTCACAGACCGGAGAGAACCTCAATAACGTCGATACTATTGTTTCTTGTGAATCCGGAGGCTTCACATTCGCATCAGCACTAGCTTCTAAATTTAACAAACCACTGGTGCTAGTTCGTGAGGCTGGAAAGCTTCCCCCTCCTACCATCCGCACGGACGGTGTCTCATCGCACATATCGAAATTGGCAACTGATGAAAAGAGGATACTGGAAATGGAGCAGAATTCGATTCCTCGATGGGCTTCCGTTTTGGTTATTGATGATGTGCTTGCGAGTGGGAGAACACTATGCGCAGTGTTTGATTTGATACATAAAGCTGGGATTAAAAAGAACAACGTGCGCGCTTTCGTCGTCGCAGAGTTTCCTCTTCATAAAGGTAGGCAGGCACTACAGTTGCATGGGTTTGGCAGTTGCAGAGTTCAAAGCATTCTCAATTTCGGTGGTCTGTAGGTATGGTGGGAGCAAAAGGGTGGATTTGAATTCCGTTGGAAGCATTGACATACTATATTCTTCGGTAAATTTGGTAGTGGTGGATGGGATCGGGAAAGATGGTATGTATTACGTGCGAATTTGAAGTTTCACCGTCAATGGGGGTCGGTTTTACGATGTGAACGCCCACCAGAGGCGAAATACGACGGCAATCTATGTTTTATCACTGTACTAGTCCAACGTGTGAAATGCGAAATCTTTCAGGAAGTTTCTATTATATGCTTATGAAACGGGTTTATCAAAATTCAAATTTGAAACTAGAATCTGAAGAGCACAAAAGCCGAACGATAATGATAAACAAAATAAATAAGGTTAACGAATGGCTGAGAAATTCCACGCGATCTCAATGTTGCATCAAATCCTCGCCCATTCAATACATTTCGTAAACAGCTCGCTCAGTTGCCGACCAAACCCGCCAATGCATCCCGAAAGCCGAATTTCGATATCTCCGAAAACTCCTGATACGGTTCTAGTGCAAGAAATGAGGAGATTTTTGCAGGCTATGAGTAGCCAGGTAGCTAAGCGATAACCAGCCCATGGCACTCCAATCAATATTACTAGGAAGATCACTACCTTAAGAAGGCGTAGCATATATGCCATTATTAGACTCCTTTTGATCCCAGTCCTTCCAGGGTTTCTAGTAAACGGTATACGGTTTGAAGTAGTGGTAGTGTACGATCTAGGATGTGTCCGTGGAAGGAGAGGTTCGGTCTCAGACGATATATGCCACCTTGGTTCGATTGTTTCCAATTGTGTACTTATTGGTGGAGTAGGCAGGCTATGTACGCGAATTTCAAATTCGGCGCTAGTATCGGGAATGCACAAAGTGGTATCGACCGGTATATCGACGCGCAGAGGTTCTCGGTTTTGCAGCGGAAATGGAGGGAATATCGGAGGCGTACTGATCTCCAACAGCTGCTCATATACCACTGAATAGTAACGATTCCGTATAGCATAGCGGGCTAGCTCACAAAGAGAGCTTGTTTCAATACTCCGACCAACGTCTTTGTTTTTCCAAATAGATCGCCAAGTTTCCTGTAGCCATACTCTGGGGCACCAGTATGGTTGGACGTTTACCCATATCAATCGCTTGAACTCTTTCGATGCGCATAGTTTGAGAGTCGGAGTGTTTTTGTAGAGCGAGTAGGCGGGATGAATGGGAACATAGTCTTGTGGTTCGTGGCCGCGATTTCTGATCCTATGCCGGATGCTTTCGCCGCCTCCAAAGGAAGTGAGCTGCATAGATGTTAGTTTCAAGGCGGGGGAACGAGAAAGAAGGGGCCACTAGGCAGGGCATATACGCACAATAACAATGGCAGAGCATTGAGTAGTCTCATCTCCTCCAACTACCAGCACAGAATGGCTGAAGCATTTCGGTGGAACAGTGCAGTATGAGTCGAGCGGTTCTTGATCGCTGATGTCGTTCAGTCTCGGTAGCCACCATATGGTGCCTGGCCTGAACATAGAATCGCTGGACATATTTTTCGTTCAAATAATTTTCCGTTTCAGAAATATAGAAATCAACTAGATCTTCAGTGCAGCTTGAGCAAAGGTATTCAGGTGCCCCGACATGAGGGAAGGCAGCCACAGTCACTTTTCTATGCGACTGTCGCAAGGTGGACAGCCCAGCATAGCCACATGAATTCATGCATTCGTTTTACTGTGCCGCAGCTCAAAGCATAGTGCTTGAAGCCTGGCTTTTTCATGTAGCAGGGGTGTTCATTCCATACGACCAGCGATCTCGAAAAGACACAAACCCATATTACTTATATATTCTTCCAAGGCAGAATCGGCTACGCCATCAGATTTTACTTGTGCTGTTAGGACCTCAAGGTAATTGCTGTGCCGTAGGGGCCATTTCAGTCATCGAGAGCGTATCGTTTGCGCCACCAGTTTAAGTAAGCGCCGCACTCGAAACAGAAAATCATGAATGACGAATGATCAAGTGCTGGCTGATTCAAAATCGGACTCGTAGAACATAGCCCAGTGTCTAGGGTAGGGAAATATAAACATTGACAGTGGGCCCTGCCACTCGGGTTCCTCCAAGGGCGTCTGTACGCCAAGCGTCGTCCGCAGTACTCTCCGATCTTCCTTTATGTACTCCTGCTCCTGCTCCCCCTCCCATGTACTTTGCTCAATAGCTTGAACGAGTGTTGCTCGGATTTCTTTTGGAACCGTAACATTACAGTGTATACCTTCCCGTGGTGATCTCATACTGTAGTCCTGTTTTTCTATTGCCTGGTACACTCTGTCTTCAAGGAGCTGTGTTACATGTACGAACTTTCCTTCCGAATCGTCGTCTGGCGCCACATTATATATAGTCCTAGAATGAAATATACTTGGCGTTGGGTTACTGAGGGCTGCTTCAGTTATCTCTGGTTGAGGGGGTTCGATTCGTTGTGCTCCACGGTATGAGATTATCGCGATTAGGTGTCCCTTGCCATACCCGCTGTTAAATACCTCTCTTAGACCATCTAGATCAGCTGATGGAATCCAATTCGAGTGAATCATGGATAGTATTGTTGATGCAGGGTAGGCAATAATCAGAACGATACCGTCCGTTTCGCTTTCGTACCCGGTCTTGAAAATCTCTCTGTCCGCTTGCCATATTCCAGCAATTACAATGCTGTTATCATCCAGCGCGAACGTGACATACACTTCCTCATCCAGGCTTGCTCCAAGACTCACTAAACGAGATAGAAGCTCGAACAGTCTCTGGAAGTATCCTCTATAGTTCCCATTATCTTTTTGGTGAAGCGCAATTGCAGATCGAAATAGGGAAGTTGTCAGTACTTTCATCGGGGTTCCAGACTCCACCACAAAGGGCTGCTCTCCCTTAGCAAGCAAAGTGACCCGATAATGTTCGCTTAAATTTGCAGAAGCGCCTAAATCCAGGAGAGTGTTCATTGATTTGACACGTTCCTCTAACGCCTCTCCTGATTTATTCCGATTTGCCTTAAATTTACAGGCGTACAGGAAGATTTGCGAAAGTGTAGTGGCATCCAAACCTCTTCTCCTCGCCAGCGGGAGAAGACTTATAAGCATCTCATCGAAGTATTCAGATAGGTGAGCCATCTCTACCAGAAAGTCGTGCTGTCTTCTAACGCTAAGTTCGTAAGACGGGTGCTCATATTCCTGGTAAAACTGCATGCTTTCCGATGGCATGGAGAGTTGAGACATGAGAAAACCGTGGTTGTAGAGCTGTTCACAGAGAAGAAGCAGTCGCGAGATTTCAATCTTTTCAGATTCGGTTAGTGCATCACTATACTTATATGACCATATATCCATCAAAGTTGAACCAATTGAGCTCTCTGGGGCTCTGAATAATCGATGGACCGCTAAAAGGCCCTCTTTGAGCTTCAAAAAAGCAAGGCGACCTGTAAATCGACCACAACTCAGAATTCTGTTTCCAGCTTCTGTTTCAAGGAGGAAGTCTTGGGCTGTACGATGTAGCCAAGAATATTGTGATGTGTAAGAGATATAAGGAAGAAGTTTCTCGTATTCTCTGCCGTACCGAGAAACATAATACCCCTCTGGTATTTCATGCACGTCTCTTGGATTCCGGCATACGAGGAGCCCAGCACATCGTGCGATCGAGTCTTTGAATGTCCTTTGACAAGCTTCTACCAGTGATTCAGAAGAATCTAAATCATATGAATCTGGATTTAGAAGACGTTCTGCGATCGTAGGGGTTATCGCGACCATCATGATGAAAAGATTGAGGGGGTGTTGACTACCCCGGCTAACACTAGCTAGTGCTAGTTGTAAGTATGAGGCGGCACGGGCCTTGAGATGATAACCGTCGTCATTGATTCTCTCCCACATGTCCGCGTATAAGTTCGCTAAGTCCCCAGGTAGGTTTTTGATGCGTAAGGAAAGGTCTTCAAGCGTCTCCCCTTGTGTTAGACCTTTCATCACCGTATTAGCAGTGAGACACAGCCAGAGAAAAACGCCCTCAGCTTTATCCACGAGGGATTTGACCAACCAGCCTTTGATCTCATCGCGCCGGGATAACTTTTCCTCGCCAAACATTGGAATTGAAAGAAGTAGGGCGTCATCTGTGGTCACGATGCCATCGTATTCGTCAGGCACAACAATCTTTTCTTTTGCGTATTCTCGAAGGTCACGAGTGTTCAGATCCTCGAGACGAAGGTTTGGATAGTTTCCTAGCTGCTTCAGAAATAGAGGTTCTGGACGGGAAGCTAGACACAGCTTTATCTTCCCCCCATCTTTGGCCTGATCCTGCAGTTTATCAATAAAGCCCAGTAATCGTAGGACACCGTCCTGAGGAAGCACTTCGTCTAGACCATCCAGAAATATTGCAATAGGTCTATTGAGATGACGGACTATGCTTTCGAGAAAACTCCAAAGTTCCTCTTCTGACCAATCAAACTCTGAATCCTTCTCCAGAACAGAGCTGGGGTTGGGAAATAGTTCTTTAACCACTTCCAGACTTTCAGAGAGAAGTTGGTGCAGGAGGGAGCAGAAGAGCCCTTTGATGCTCTGTTGCATGGTAGTGCCCGGGCGCCAGAAGAAGTGAGATATAACAATTGGATCAGCCTTCCATAGACTAAGGTAGTCCTGAGTCTGAGACTGCGAGAGGAGGTATTTTACCACCGTCGTTTTCCCGGAGCCAGGTTTGCCACTGATCCAATATACTGTTTCGGTCGATCGCAACCAGTCGGAAAAGCTATCCCAGGGGCATATATCAATTGGTAATGCCGAATAGTCATGCGACTTCGTGGTGCTTTGAGCATCATCGACTTCGCTATAGGTATCTTGACTCTCAACTTGGGTGTTTGTGCTTAGATTGCTATCAACGTCGCTTCCATCCTGCAATAACCATGTACATGTGTCAGGATGCGATGACGCAATTTGATTCTTGCGTTCGTTCATGCGATCGAATTTGAGGCTATTCAGTAGTCTTTCCCTCATGGCCATAATTTTTTCGGTGTTCTCTTGCTCGATGGCACTTTTGTGAGCTGTTGCAATGTACTGTTTGATGGAGTTTTCTGTTTGGCTGACGACCTGCGTGACATGGGATTTAACTGCCGACTCGCTCCGTTTGGACTCTGTTGAAACGTGCTTCTTTATAAGATCTGTCGCGTTATGCTTCTCTTTGCGGTAGTCTTTGATGAAATCTCGCAGGGTGATATCCAGGGAGGAGAGGCTATCATCTATAGCCACACATCGCTCGCTGTATCAACGGAGATGTTAGTGCTTCAAGTTTTAAATAAACCCAAAGTTAAGATAAAAAAAGGAAATATCCTTAGGTCTGGAATCAAATGCTAAACTATGTCGCATCCAGGCCTTAGGCGTTCACTGCGATACATTCGTGTAAAGAAAGGTTAACTGACTAGATTCTCGACAATAGTCCTGTCTGAAGAAGACGTTCCGTGTCTTTCAATCTCTGATCCAATCGATCGAGCCGCCTCTTTCGCCACGTCGTTTTAGCAGCTGTTTTCAAAGTTGCAACCAACTTTGCCTTGGTGGGCTGTCCGTTCAGGAAATTGACCTCTTCCTGGAGATCTCGGGAAGCATCTCGACATTTTTCGGCTAATTCGAGTAGCTGTTTATCTTGGGCCTTCAGTTTTGTCCCCGGATTGACTACATTGACCGAGCGAACCCGGTCAGAAAGGTTGCGCAGTAGCGTTGCGTTGTCGGTTAGCACAGAGTCCAACGCGCCGTCCTGGTAGACTTGGCGTGCTACCCGCACTGTTTCTATGCCGACACCGATGATTTGTAGGATGTTGCACGCAAAACTGAGGGCTGCAACAGGCTCGAGTCCGGACATCTTTACCAATGTGTAAACTCTGGGTTGTCTGTGGTATCATGGATGAGTTACAGATCGAAAGTTGTGACTTTGGCCTTTCGATCAGCTGAAAACCCCTCTCGTACAGGTGCGGGGCATTTGACAAGGCTGAGCAGGTCTCACGGAAGACAGCGAACGTTGCACGTAAGAAATCCGCGCCAGCCTTCCTTAACAGCCCTCCTACAAATCAATTTTTTATTGCCATTTACATCGTTTTTAGGGTCTTCAAATATGAAAGTAAGTGTTGCTTAAATCAAACATTCATTGTCTTTTGAGAGGGATTGTCTTACAGCTACCGTCTAAATTTCCGTGTCCATTACCCAAGTATTACGTATTACATAAATATGCAAGAAACAAGGCTGATATCGCTTATGGAAAATTTCAGTGGCAGTTGAAGGCGAGTTGTTCCGGTCACGTGTCTTTAATGCCTGTTCCGAGTATGTATGTAGTTTACGCTCCCTAGGTCCCTTTCGCCTTGACCTTGTCAACAATGATAATGAAGATCTCCCACATTGACTTCATGCCCATTATATCGAAAATGCGATCGGTGGTTTTTGAAAAAATATGCCCACGCCTACTTTTTTTCGATGTATTACAGTGAAGAAGAATACATTATTAATTAAGTAGATGCTAAAATTATTCTAGACATGTGAGACCTAACTACTATACCTGGTTTAAATTTACTAAGATTCAGTGTACATAAAAGTGTTTTATACAGAAAGAGTCTAATAAATATACCCAGAGCAGCGTTAGCGTACATATACCATAATGGAATAGAATGATTCTTTTACTTATTATAGTAATTATCTCCATCTTCATTACATGTCAAATAAAGTAGGGCCGTGCATGCTTGTTTTTTTTTTTTTTTTTTTTTTTTTTTTTTTTTTTTTTTTTTTTTTAAATAAAAATACAAATAACTTCAACTAATACACGATCCTATACCCATAGCCCCAACTGTACATAGTAAGTGCTCATTCAAAGGCCTTTACTTATATCCAGTTCGATCTTCATCTATTCCTAAATCCGCTGCTGCTGAGCTTTTTACCTAATTGCGCGAGAGAGCCATGATTTCCCGTGTGGCTTCTTGTCTTGAGACTCCCCGCCGCCAAGGTACCCAGAATCCTCTACATCACAGCCTTTTCTGCGATACATGAATCTTACGGCTTCCTCTCCTCTATAGAAAAGGTAGATGCCACCACTATGCCTTCCACGCCGGACGTTTCAAGTATAGGATTGAAGACCGTTGTTCACACGTGAGTTGCGGAGCAGAAATCGCAAATAGTAAATCCAAAAAAAGATCTAGTACAAGTCTGTTTCGGCGAATTCGTGGGCATGGATACCTTTCCGCGCGCCGCGCGCGAAAAAAACTGGCCAGATAGAAAGAAACTGTGACACAGCGAACTAATACCGGGCAAAGCCTAAATAGCCAAAAGGTCAAAGGAGAATATTGGAGTAGATTTTGTACCATGATGCCGCCAGTGCGCGAAATTGGTCGAGGTAAGGCGTCCCCTCGTTGCCAAAGAATGCCCAGTTACTAAAGAGCAAACGATGAACTGCTATGTTTCTTTTCGTTTGGGAACGGGACGGAATACAAAATTTCTCAGTTTCCTTGTCCTCGTTGACCGGGTAACATGCGTCTAATTTTCAAAGTCTCATACTCTCGAACACGGAATCTCGGAGGCGTAAGGCCCCCTTGTATACAAGCTTTGATTTGACGGCAGCTTCGCGGGATTAAAGTATTGCCTTTAGGCGAAACCTTCCAGCTAGTGCGGCTCGGCCTTCCCTCCTACTGCGGGTCGCATTTTGCCACGCTCAGGTGCCGCCACGACTGACACGCTCAGTCTGAGTAACAATGTCATCAAGTACCCTGCAGGCCCCACTATTCGCCACGCAACAAACAGAAGTGATCGTATATGTTAGGGACAACAAACGTGAGGTTTGCGATTGGTATCGAAATGCAAAAGGTAAATAAGTATGAGGCTGTGGGTTTGCTAGGAAGAGTGCTGTGGTGGGTTGATCATGCTGTGTTTCTCAGCTAATAATTGTCCGCCACTGTCTCATTGCACACTTTTGAAAGACATGAAAAGGGTCGTATTAGTCCAGGCGACTTACACCGGCAAAGGCGAACTATTGCCAGCTTCACTATCACTCTGCTCCTCCGAATCAAGCTTCAAGAACCGCTTTGCCAACTTGGACAACTCCACTTCGGACGGGTCATCCGAAATATCGATAATGGTAGGAGTCCACGCCGACTGAATTTCGCTCCCCAGTTCCGGACTCTTATCCAACTCTGATTCGGGGTCTTCTGTTCCCTGCAAAAGCCGTGCCTCTTCAGGCCGCAGCTGGTTCTTAATAATATGATAAAGGGTCCTTGTGACGTAGTAGCTGCGGCCTTGTTCACGCAGTCCTTTCAGAGCAAGATAGAGGCTTGATCGCACGTAGTGCAGCTTTTCGGGTGGCATTTGGTCGTTTATGCTGTGCAACGACATGAAGCCTAGCTTCACTAACGGAATCAATAAATATCCATGTGGGTCTTCGAACCCATGCCGGGAATAATATAACCGCATCAAGACGTTGATATCACGTTCTGCGTTAGAGACAATGTCTTTAGGGACAAGCTCGTTATCCCAGTGTTCATCAGCAAAAGGTTGGCAGACGATCATGAGTGCAATATGGTAGTCGAGACTGATATTTGTGAGTTGGATGTTGTAATCGTGGGAAGGATACTTACTGCATGAGGAGATGAATTGGGAGTACAATTTTTCCTGGCCTTAGAGGAATGGGAAGATTTTTGTACCACGCTGTCAGCCGATTTACAAGCGCCATTGCTTGCTTTGCTGTAATCTTTGAGCCTGTACTAAAAGACGCAGAGCATATCTCGCCAAGGATAACTCGAAAGTTAGTCATAGCCCTAAAGGCATGTCCGTAATACGTTGGTGACAGTGTTTCACTGTGAGGGTACTTCAGCCATATCTCACCGTACTAGGCTGAATTGACAGATGGATCAGGAAGCGAAAACTTGGGAGGCTTAGTGAGGAAAGGGCGGCGAGTTAATTGCCAAGCAAAGAGACTGATGTTTTAACGTTAGTCAAGCAACGTGTAGTTAATATATAATGCATACCTATCTATGCTAAAAAGACACCATGCAGTGAAGTTTCGGGCATTGCGTACTCTTTTGGATGATATGCGCGTATTATTATCAAACAGCCGTAGTTCTTGAGCGATAGCCAGGCCTTTTAACCCGTACGTATCACCAACCTTATCTAGCCCGTGAAGGTTGAGAAGGAGGTTCATTATCCATGCTGCCTGAACTGACGCAAGATGACGGTATTTGCGACTGATGATCTGCATCTCCCATATCCTCTTTGCCTCGGCAAGGAATCTATAGCTAAGACTTTCGGGTTCCCAGTGCCTGAAACGATTCGGTATTTTTTGGAAACAGTACTATTAGTCAAGGTTAGAGAAGTAGCGATTCTTGAAAAGTCAGTACTGACGCATGCATATGCTAATATGGCGCTCACCAACAACGCTGAACAGCAAGGTGTTTTGTCTGTTCTTGGTTCTGCCATGTCCTCCAAGAAATAGTCCTTCTGGAAGAGTGGAAAGAGGTGATACTCGTGCGTAAAATATGCAGCTAGCAAATCTCTCATAAGAGTGTCGTCTTTGCTGACGGTAGTCCACTCAGAAGGTTTTACATTTCCCAGCCTAGGCTCAACAAATACTGCAGCATGGTGGGGTTTGATGTACTCGCTCGGATATCCTGAAGAGGCATGCTCTGCTGGAGAAACATGATGCGTGGCGGCAGACCCATGCGCCTGTGAGGGCAAGGCACGCTGAGAAGCTGCTTCGTATATTAAAGACTTAATATAAGGACTCGTAGAAGTTGACAACAATTCTGGCATGTCCCGACTGTATGGAAGCTGATATTGAAACCGGGTTTCTGGCACGAGTTGTAATTGCAATAGTAAGTTGCCGTCTTGAACATGTTTTACAATTGCTGCAACGTCCCCTCCTCCTCCAGCCCTTACTCGATAGAGAAGCGCAAGAGCGTCCTGTTCTGGTAGTGTCCTTAGAAGGCTGGCTAACTTTTCGTGCGCAGACTGGTGCTTTTGGAGCTCTTCATATTTGTGCCTTAGGTCACGCGCTTCCGTCGGTGTGTAGCTACAAATTGTATTTCGTCCAATGCAAGCGCTGCATGCAGGCTGTTCTGCAGTGCACTGGACCTAGTTAATTCGCTTTTCTATCTCCACTATTCGATGGTATTGTGACCTTGGACTTGTGGGCGCGACAAGGTTCGCACGCATTCGATGTTTTCTTCCTCTTTGGCGTGTCCTCTCGTGGCATGAATGGATCCTTTCTTCGGAATCCTGATATCGCAGGTAGTAATGGGCGCAGAGGGGGGCCCATTTCATATATGGCTTGCTGTGGACAAAATTTACGTCAAGGACTTAACGTTACACAGTACCTTTCAAAGTAGGCTTTCATCAAGAGTTGGAGGTAACGTTACAGGAGGCATCGTCGATGCAGCTATTGCCAAGATCAGCAAATATTGAGCGATTGGACGGAATCCAGTGCCAAGCGCTGTTACCCCGCATTTAGTCTAGTCTAGTCAAATCCTAATTTAGTCTAGTGTGGGGGTACATATTGATGTAACTACCTAGGTACTCTCGCGAGCTCGATACGAGGTGCCTATTCCGATAACCATCCACCAAAAAACCATCTATGAACCCCAATAAATTTCGAACTATTTTGCCCGCCGTACGCCAGCCGCCTCAGACGCCCAAGCCAGAGCCAGAGCCGCCATCTAAAAAGAGGAAGCGCGGGATCGCATGCGACTCTTGTCGAGAAAAGCGCACTGGCTGCGACGGCCAGCGACCAGCATGCGCTGCTTGCGTTACGCGCGGCTCAAAATGCTTCTACGTTGGCGAGGATGGTGATATGCGTCCGATCCATCTCAAACGTCAAAACATTGCGCTACAGGAGAAGGTAGATGCCTTTCAGCAGATAACACATCTGATGAAGGATATGCCTCCAACAACTGTCCAAGATACGATACAGCAGTTGCTAACAGGATCCAACCCTGTGGCGACTTTGCAGACCCTTACAGGAAAATCCATCACGGCGGGTCCGTCTGAACAACATGTGGCTCGCACGTTTTATCCCCGTGTTAATTCACCATTGGAACTTGAATTGCTCGTCCGCCATCCTAGGGCATATCCTTCTATTAGTTCCTCACGCGCCCAAATACCGACCTTGTCTCGTTTCAACCCATCGTTGGACGGACTTAGTCTCGCCTTCCGGCAGAATTTCAGACAAGATGTTGTGAAAGAGCCTCCCTTCCCACCTACTGATCCCGGATCGGAACAGGACAGTGAGAGTTTGCCACGATACTTTGACATGCAATTATCAAGGTTGAAGATTGAATTCTGGACGACGGTGGACTTGTCGAACGAAACAGCCGTAAAAGCCATATCAGCTTATCTGGAGCACCAACACCCTGTATGGGGCCCGTTCGAGGCTCGCCTTTTCTTGCGCGACCTGGTAGAGCTACGATTCGACTTTTGTTCGGCTTTTATGGTCAATGCATTATTAGGAGTTGCATTAGTATGCATAGACTCTCTAACAGCGAAGCTATTGCTAAGCGATCACAGCAAAATCACGCTCTGATAGACCCGGGGGCCTTGGATCAGAGTTTCGCGTGCGAGAAGGAAGCCCAGGATCTATTCAAGGCCGAGAGTGAGCGCGACTCTCTTCCTACCCTTGCCGGCATAGCCCTTTTGCACCTCTCACTCTCAGGGCATGGCAATCACTCAGCTGCCTTTGAGTATATTCAGGAAACAACCAAGATGGTGGAGAGAATGAAACTGTTCAACGACCCAAACGAACCGGCTTTCCATCAACCCACCGTAGTTACCAACGACACTCAGATAGCTCTTAGTAGGACAGCATGGGGTGTTTTCAGCATGATAGTGTAAGGTTTCATATATACTCGCTACATCATCCCATTGCTCATATATCCAGTCAACAAACCCGATTCTTCCCGCCCTCATGGTTACCTCCCACAACTTTCCCATTGGTTCCTATGCCCCGAGTAGATGAAAACCTGGGACCCAACCGCATCGAAGAAATCTCCCAAGCTGCAAAATACTCAGAAGCCACTGAGGTGTTTTCAGCCTTTTGCCGACTCTACGTCGTAGCGAATGAGTTACGGCTGTGGTACCACAACGAGGATACTAGCATGCCACCAATAGCATTCGCCCTATCTCAATTCAACAAACTACTGAACTTGGTCGACGACCTTCCGGAATGCATGGCCCAGAAAGATGATTCAACGAATACGACAATGACCTTCTTGTAAGTTAGCGTTATTGAAATACGGTCGATGTGACTTGACGGAGTGCACCATGTCTCACCTTTCTTCCCAGTCGGCAAAGAAGAGGGCTGACTTTTCCAGCTTACTCCTACACTGTACTGTCATGGAGGTTTTCAAGCCATTCCTTGTAGCTGAGGAGCAGCACAACTTCCATTCTTATTTGCCGCTAGAAGCATCACCGCGTACCATATTTGCTGCTTCTGCAGCACAACTAAAAGGTTATGGTACATATTCTTCACACCGATTGTTAACTGACAAGTCGCAAAGTTCTCATGAATGAATACGTGACCTTGTTTCCTCCCGCCCAATGGAACTGGAGTATGCAATTTTAGCCAATTCATTAGATCGTCAACTGACGCTACGCAGGGATGGTTGGGGCTATCATACATTTGGCAAGTTTAGTTGCTAATGATCGAAGCGATCCGGAGCGTTACGAGTACTGCCTGTTCTATGCAAACATGTCTTTGACGATGCGTTGTGCCGTCTTGGCGGTTGGCGAGATTGGGTTAGGTATTCTTGCCATGGGTTGTAACAAAGGCGCCATAACCACCAAAGATGCTTTAGCAGTAAAGGCTACCTTTGACAAAGCTATGACTTTTGAAGAACGAGAGAGCGACCCGGCCGGCTTCAGATTGGACTTGCTTGACGAGGCCGCTGATAGCGCTGCGATCAGCGTGAGCACGCTATCTAATCAGATCAAAGATCTGGCGCTCTTCAATGACTTTACCCACACGAATGGAGGGGCCGAAGAGAAGGAGAGCTGAGAGCTGAGAGCTGCATTCACGTTCGCTTGTTAGTTAGTTACCAAGTTCAGCAACGAGATGTGTAATACGTCCGGTCAGTTAACGGAATATAAGAACATCCAAACTAGTCGTTGTGTTAGATAACATATTCACAAAAAAAAAACCAAGCAAGATCAAATAATCACTCATCAGTGCTTTCCTCGCGATAATGTCAGCGCATACTTGGAGATTTAGAACGGGTCTTCCATCACTGCCGAGGCCTTTTCAAGTTAGGAAGGAAGCGCATACTTAGTGTGCTGAGTTTACAAGGTCTACTTAATTTGTAGTATGTCTGCGCCTAGTTAATTGACAGGCTTTATTGCGCGTGGCGGATACTAATTCGTGACAGGTATGTACCTAGGGATGGTTGTTGCTCGCACTTCGTCGTACGTTAGTTAATATATCGGTCCCCCGATGGAAATAGGGGCGCGTGTAGCCAATTTGGCATCTTTTTAATTTTGTTTATTCGTATGCACATCAGTTAGAAACATCTCTTACTTCACTATTATCTTAATTATTTTTAATCTTCTGTACGGTACGGGGGGTATCTATGCAATTTCTACAAAACAGTCACAGCTATGAGTTCCAACGATTGTCATTTGCCGCCCCGGGGGTTGGCCCCCGGTCTTCATTCTTTTGAAAACCTCTCATGGCGGCTTTTAAAGGCACAGGCGCTTATCCTGCCTTTGTTCAGTAACCACACAGCTACCTACTCTGAGAGCATTAGAAACAGCTAAACAGTGATCCTAGATGCCGAATTTCTACGCGCGCGCGAGCAAGTTCTACTGAGTCTGGTTGAAGATGGGAAGGACGTCGTCGTAAGTCTTCATGCACTCGTATGGTGTGGTGTGTGTATGGTATGGCCCGCAAGCACTGCACGCGTGGTCTAAGCAAGAAGACACCCCCCCCCCCCCCCCAAAAAAAAGAGGGAAAAACATTGGTGGGGTCATCGCCATTCATCTTCGCCCGCGCGCGGCAATTCGTTACACTCAAAGGCGGACTATGCATTTTGATCCCGGAAATTATTCCTACCTGGATGGTATCGCGATGTGCGCATTCCCCCCCAGCTTCACATTGTTTTCACTACTAATGCATCGGTAGGAACAAACGGTTTTGGTATCGTGCCGAAAGTAACACGCCAAACAAATGTTGTTGCACGGCCTAACCAGATGATGAGGCGGAAAGATTGACGAACGCGCGTTGCCAAAACAACCACCCCCGCCCCATCTCCCATATATTGTTTTTATTTTTACTGCCAGTAACCGGCTTTAGCTAACGACAATCAAATAGTAGGTCGTAGCCGCAACAAACTCAACATAAATATGTCGTTTTTGGACCCCATTTAATGCACGGAGGCGTAAAGCCCATTCTTTGACAGATAGTAACGAGTTCGTATCAAAAGTGAAAAGTAATCCGAATCACAATTCGTTCCATTGAGATTGAGCTATACACCCTCGCGACAGCTCGCAGAAAGGGGGACTTAAGAATCTATAACAAAATGAAGCAGCTATCCTTTAGATGAGTAACTGTTTGATATTATGGCGTTCAGATTAAAAAGACTCTCCCCACTGTAAGTTTGGCAAATGGCCAGTCATAAACATGTGATTTTGAGCAAATATTCGGCTGATTCTAAACTATAGGACAGTGGTTTGGTGCCCAGAGGACAGCTTCCGCACAAGGCTTCCCACTGCCTAACCAATATAAAAGTATACTCCAGTCAGGCAGTTTTCTCCAGTTCAGGCAAAGCCCATTGCGCCATCCACTTTGAGTGGAGCACCATATCTATTGTCCATCGCTCTTCAGGGTTAAAGGTCAGCATTCCGCGAATCAACTCAAGAATAGCCTCTGTCTCTTCCCCTTCCTCGAAAACTCCCTCCGTCACCATCTCTCTCCGGTCTTCCTGCACGCATTCTTGAAACGCATCTTCAAGGACGGGCCATGGTGTGCGTTTACCGAATGGAAGGCGAGGTATCTCAGTATTCCAGTTCTCCCAGTCTATGTCCTTCCCTTCCCACTTTCTCCTCCAGGGGGCTGGCAAATTGTGAATGCCTAAAACATCAATCTGTTCTGCGACGACCTCATCCTGCTCCTCAATCTCACTGAAGAGGGGCTTCATTCCCAAGATTTCCCAGATTGCAGTACCAAGGCTCCATATATCTGACGAGAATGAAATGGGCCGATTTGGTTCAAAATACGTTTCGGGTGCTCTTGAAGCCACAGGAGTATTGCAGTCTTTGCCAAGCCGCTGCTCAGTATCTGGAGAAAACGCTTGACCAAAGTCGCTAAGAATTAAACCATGGGCATCGACGATGGTGAAATCTTCAGCATATTTACCAAGATTAAGTGGCACTACAGCATGGGAAGGAACGTTTGGAGTGAGGGGTTTGTTGTCGACCCGAGTTACTGGTACTGTTTCGGGGCCGCCAAACATTTTTCGGAATTCCTGTAAGGAAAGGTCATCTAGCTCCGATGGAAATTTTATCAATATGTTTCGAAGATGAATATCTACTTGACTTGTAAGTTTCATATAAATATTTTCGGTTCATGTCAAACAGACCTCCGTGGACGAAACCTTGCGAGTGAACGTAGGCCACCGCCCTGGCCAGCTTCGCAGCCAGAGCACGAGCCACCTGAACCGGAAATAGTCGGCTAAAAGATTTCTCTTTGAGATTTCCTTGTGCTGGAGTTAATGTGTAGCATGTATGAGTTCCATTGGGTCCGCGGACATCGAACGTGTCGAAGATACTGGGGATATTCGTCTGCGGGTTTGCCTCAAAGCCAGGGGGTAGTGGCAATTTTGGGGTTTGCAATGCTTGTAGGATTTCCGTTTCTTTTCGAGGAAACCCTACACTCGATCTGCCCACTTTGACGACAAGATTGCGATTTTTTGTCAGGTCGCGAGCTAGCCAAACCGTGGAAAAACCACCAAACCCCAATTTGTCCACAATACGATAACGGTTGTGTAACACATCATCGATCATTACGGGATGATGTCCTCCTGGCTCGTACAGCTCCAAACCCTCCACGCCATCTATCCAACGATAGTCTGTCGATTCACTGAGTGACATTGTGGAGAGGTGAGCAGCAAAGCAACTTATCTTGGTCGCAATCGCGCTGCGCACAAGGGAACCTGGGCGGCTGAACCTGGATATAGCGCTTGTGGACTGACGAGTTCCAGTGATTTTTCGGAGCATGGGCTGGCATAAAGTGTAAGGAAGAACGGTTGATCGACGCATGTTTGTGGGGGGGCAGGTTGGTGTCGCAAGCAAGCCGCACGTGCGTTTTGTAGAACGCAGTGGAAAAAGGTGATTATGTCAGCAAGTATGAGTTGACCTATTGATCTAGCTGGCTAAAGCATACTGGTCTACCAATTCTGTAGCTCCGACTGCACTGATCATTTAGCAGTTTCCCAGCAAGTAAAAATCGAGGGGTCGTATCTGTAGAATCATAATACACTCATACCAGTTGACCCTGGTTATCGCACCTGCCTTAGCGGCGAACACCACATCAATTGATGTCAAGTGACAGAAACCCTTTGTTTGCATCAAACACAACCCCTAAGTGTTTGCCGCACCCGGTGGATCCAGCCTTTTAATTAGTAGCAGCCACCTTTACCTACGAATAGGCTATATAAGGGCGCACAGGATGCTGTGCTAAGGCGCTGCAGAGCATATATATAACTCCTAGTTGTACCACGTCCAATGCCTTACAGGAGGTCCCTTCGAAATACTGTAAATAACTACAAAAACAATAACTCCACAGCGCGGGTTACATGTAGTCTATGGGAGTCCATGAAGCTATAAATGTACCGCGTAGACTCACTATATATTTCTCTGACCCTATTACGTCTGCCACTTTCTATGCAGCCTCCACGATACCGGATAGCCACAAACGAGATCTTGTGGCTCTGGCGTATGCAGCAGCCAGAAAGCAGATGGGGGTACCTACATCCATCTTAATTCGGTAGGTATAAATGAATAACACGCCAAATTCACACCATTCTTGATGAATGCGCGGCTGGTTAACCATGAGGTGTCTATTAGATCGGATCTCCACGACACCAATTCAACGGGTCGTGGAAACTACGGAAAGGACCCGAAGGGGTTTCATGTCACCTTCTGCTTCAATGACAGCGAGCAAGAGAAGACAAAAATGCATATGACTGTCCATGCATATACGTCTGGCAAAGGTGACTACACCCTGAAGGAGGCAGTCCAGCGTCCTGAAAAGCCAGATAACACGCACCGTAAAAACGACAGATCTGTGTGGCCCGAGGGCGAAGAGGTGTTGGAGGAATATGAGGATAGCCCCGTTGTCTTAAATACGAAAAGGACGTGAAGGGGTTTCATTATATTTATAAAGTGCCATAATAACGATGATAATAATGATGATATCAACAAAACGCACCACATACTCCCCTGCCTAGTCTCTCGACAGTTAGATGACGGAGCGGAGGCGTTTTTTTTCGTGTCGTGTTCGCGCTCCATCTACCACCCTCCGGATGCCAGCGTCGAAATTCCCTCCGAAGGCCGATACCGATCTTTCATTTCCAAGCTCTGCATCAGCCTCGGCTATAACTCTGTTCGTACCTTGCCGTCGTCTCTCTTCGAAGTAGACAACATTGAATATACGTCTGGCAAAAGTGATTACACGATGAAGGAGGCAGTGCAATGTCCCGAAAAGCCAGATGAAACACCCCGTAAAAGAACACACCTATGTGGCCCGAGGAAGAAGAGGTGTTGGATTGATACGAGGACTGCTAGATGCCCCAGAGGATAAATAATCTGCGGTTGAGGATACGCTCTGAGCCCTGGCTATGGAGAGGGCAGTCACTGGTTTATCAAATCAACAGGAGTAGATGGTATAGGATTTACTTTAGACTAAATACTTATTACTATTCCGATACTACTCTAATATTATGAGTAAACCATGATCTTATCGGGAGCCCAGCCTGGCAGCGTAAATCTATATACCGCATAGACTTATTTTATTCTTCACTCACCAGATTATCTCTATGCGCCACTTCTTTCAAACATATTATTGGGTGATTATCATCCCTCTGTTGATACCGCGAGTGATTATGTAAAATCCTCGCGGTGATAGACAACGTCCAATGCCTTTCACTCGCAGCAAACGCTCACGTACCGCTCATATGTATAAAACCCACAACCTCGTGCGAAACTCACAATTGGAACCTGCAAAAACCGACTACCAACTGCCGGGATACCCAGGTACAACCCAGAGCAAGCACACCCGCACTACATATCGTAAAGGCAACCATTCTGATACCATGTCTTCTTCCACCGGGGTCAATTTGGTTCGCTTTTTCTTCTACAGAGGCATGACAATTTCCGCGGAGAGGCAACAGAAACTCGTTGGTTTGGCATACGCAACAGCCCAAAGCCAGGGAATAGCACCGACCGCCATTTTAATCCGGTAAGGAAAAATGCAATATACATATACTTACTGCATTCCGTAAAGAATTACCCTCTAACCACGTTGTATATGACAGAGCCGACATACACGATACAACGGTAGTCAACGGCAAACGCATCAAGGACCCTAAAGGATTCCACGGTACTTTCGCATACAAAACTGAGCAACAAACCGGAGACGAAACACACGTGACCGGGCACGGATATACCACTGGAAAGGATAACTTTATACTCAGGGAGGCGGTTCACACTTCCGAGAAGAAGGACGATACGCTTCGTAATGCAGACAAGGTTGTTTGGCCACCTGAGAAGCAACTGAGGAAGTATAAAGACAGTCCTATTGGATACTCCCATGTCAATCAGTTCAATCCTGTTGTCTCTGCTAGCCATGATGAGGATATCGAATAAATCTCTCACCCACTGAGGGATAACCGAAACCGTCAACCTCGCCATTACCGAGTTCGATCCCCTCTACCCCTTCCCCTCCTTACCCCCCACGATATCTGTCACAACCTGCTCCGCGTACTCGACCGTCGGCATGAACTTTTCGCCGCTCATGACGGCCGAGCTCTGGAATTGCTTCTCGACGCCGCGGTACAGCGAGGTTTCGGGGAGCTTGAAGGTAGATCCGATTCCCCTTCCGGATACCCTAGTGCTCGATCACGAAGACCACGACGAGGATATCTATGGGAACGGCGGAGTTAATCCAGACCTCGTAGAGTACGTCGCTTAGTCTGGGCCTCTACTGATGTAGCCTCCTCAACTTCATGATTTGTTTTTGTTTTCAATGGTTTTATTACGCGCTCAGTCTCTCAATACGTCACTTCAAGTGATGTGTCGATAAGAGACGACCTTATACCCGGGGTTTAACAAGACGGTAAAGAATTAGCTTTAGATTAGACGTATCTAAATATTCCTAAACTACTCTAACCTTATGAGACAATCAAATAATTTCGTATAGTCCCATGGTCATACTCATCCTTGCGCCTGTTCACATACGCGAATAACTCTGCGCATGTATTGTGAACATTGCTAGTCCCGTGGTTGATCAGCATATGTACACATGTGCATATGCATGTATGTACCTGTATCGATGGTTGCGCGATATCCGAAATCTCTGGACACATGAAACACCTCTAAACTCCGCCATCCTTTTCATTGAACACCCCTTTCAATTCCCACATTAAATTGGTTATAGGTTAGGTATCCACATGTGCATGCATTTCAAGGCTGACGGGATAATATCACGTGATATCATGGCGGTCCAAATTTATTAAAGCGGAAGGTTTGTGTCAAATATCGATCAACGTACGGCCTACTAACTTCACCTAAAATCGAGGAAAAGCATATGACACTAGAGATCACAGGCTCTCTCATTGACAGATTCCTTGTGCTAGAGAAACTGTTCACAGCAGAAGAATTTCAATGTCAGATAATGCACCGGAATCAGCCTCGCCACTCTCATATGATCTACTAAATAATCTCAAAGTCTAGCGGATATTGCTAAAAATAATAGACCACACAACCGAGAATTTTGTTGAAGTATGAGCATGCCATTCATTAGAATTCGCATGGGGCCGGATGTGTGCAACATGACGCCCCCTAGCGCACTCAGCAGGCCCAGGTCGTTTCAAGGGGCCAAACACGAGAAGGCAACAAACGGATACCGATCGTTCAATATATTGCCTTGTTTCTTGCGAATAAAGGGGCGACTGTATCCAGCAGATCTGGAAAACAATTCTTCACACTCATTTTTGTCCTTTCAAGATCACCATGTCGTCTTCTACCCAACCTTCGTTCAAGAACACCAGTGGCCAGTCCAAATCTTTGGCGATCCAGAAGATTGGCTGGCAGACACCTACTATGATGATATTGAACTATTTAGCAGGTACGTTTTATTCCAGAAAGCGCGAGAGCGAGAGCGTAACTCTGATCCACGATAGCGGCTCTATTCGCTGTTGGCCATTACATGTATTGTCAAACGATCAATGGAAAGCTAGTTGAACATACAATATCGCAAAGTTGGAACAACGCCTTGACTGTCTTCTTCGCCCAAGGATTTTCGATCACTTTAGCGGCTGCTGGGACCCAAGCTTTTACCCAGATCCTGTGGTGGTTTCTTCGCCGTCGCACATTGGCCGTCTCAAAAATTGATGCACTGTTTCGACTCAATACCAGTGCTTTGTACCTCTACAGAGTGGATCTTTTACGCGTAGCGCCGGCTTTGTGGTACGTTTTCTGGGCGTCGAAAACTTCTACTAAGTAGTATCCGGACAGTGCATGGCGTTTTGAGGCCTAGGCCACCTTCTGAATCACCCCTGGTCGAGTTAAGCTGACTTTATACCCGCGACTTTTAGGTTCCTCGCGCTCTGCTTCCCTATGATCTTTGTAGCTACGACGTTCCCACCTGGATCACTCATTACCCAACAATTACCCAAGGTGTCTACGCAACTGGGTAAAGTTCCTACCCTAAATATAAGCGATTGGGGAAACAGGACAGAGAAATATCTCGTTGGAAACGCCATGTTCGAGTTGTCCAATGGAAAGTATTCGTGGGTCATTGCTTCTGATGTGAGTAAATAGGGGCGATACTAATTATCAGCAGGGAGCCAGTTCCCCGAGTCGCGGGCATTGGCAAGCGAACAATACTCCAGGGGGAATATATTAGACGGCCTTCTCCGTGTGGACCGAATTGTACGTACAAGGTGGAGTTTCTTGGCCCATCCCTGAGTTGCAAAGATGCATGGCCTTACGGAGAGAAGTCATTGCACGGGATACTAATTGGAGCTTCTGGATGCAAAATTGCTGCTCAGGTCAATAAAGATATCGTTGGATACTCCAGTTGGTTCTCTAAGAGGTCCAGGAACGCGCAGAAATATGACACGGGTCGTGATCCCCTCCCCGCGTCAGCAAGAACAGGCTGGAGCCAACTACAGTGGTCTTCAGTTGGAGTTAGCGACCTCGATCTTCTAGGAGAGGCACCAAGTGCCCTGGATATGTCTTACAAGAAAAGAAATGACTTAGAAGTCAACGTTATAGGCTGTGTGGTGTTCAACGCAACATATGCAGTCCGAGTCGCGTATGCCAATAATGTACAAACCGTGGAGGTAGACGTGAAGAACGAAAAAATAATGCGCTTTCCAGTTTTTAGTCAAGATGTTGATGGGAACATTATTAATATGAACAGGACTCTATTCAATCTTATGGAGGATCAAGCATCTGGCAATCTGACCTACGCGAATAACGGAGTATTATCGATGGAAACGTTGATGTCCTATTTCCAGGGATCTCAACTGAATTCAATATACGAAGCCCTTGCATTAAACCTCAACGGAGAAATCTGGGTCTTTCGCAATCGTTATAGCAATCGTAAGTTTAATTTTTCTACATACATCGGCTTATACGAGTGTACATATAGCCAAAGAGTAGTCCGCAGCAATGCTTACCACTCACAGCCGCAAATGGTTTAGTCGTGCATAAGACCGTCATGCACCAAACCCGTTTTTTTAGTAAACGTTACGAACAAGGTCATCTCACTCAGGTCGAAATGGATATTTCGCCTGCGGTAATCGAAGAATTAATGAAGAATGTGACGATATCTGTCTTCAACGACGCCACTACATTAACGGATACCCAGATCACGACAACCGAATACGTGGCAGGATACATCTTTAAAGACCCAGCCAGGCTCATCGCATCCTACTCTTCAGTTCTAGCGATTTATACAATTCTGCTTGGCCTAGGAATATGCGCCATGATCTCCAACGGTGTGCCAGCTTCAGTCGGAGGCTTCGTGCAGATCTTGAGCGCGGCTAGCACGGCGACGGGATCATCAACGAGCGAAACAGTACGAGAGGTTTCCATGGGAGAACGACCACTTCGGGATCTTTTGAATGCGCAGATTCGGCTCGGGGAAGTACGCGATGGAGTCAGTGGGAAATTGTTCACGGCATTTGGGACGAAAGATGAGACCACGTCACTCCGGAAGAAGTCACACAGGAGACTTTTCTCTAACTAGATTAACACTTGGAGATACGAACAAAGCAGATCCATGATTCGACACTGGGAGGGACTTTCATCGCTCAACATGGATTATGGAAAGGTGTTGAAAAGAGAGACAACAGTCTCACATTAAATGGATTCTATCGACATAGAAGATTTACTCACCGGAGGTACACGTCTTGGGACAAATTTGAATTCGCATATGGCCAACTGAATTACACCTTATGCTCTGCTTGAAATACGAATCAATCACAGTGCATCTGTAGATTGGTCGGCCAATCGTTTTTGCACTTCTAATATGATCTGCCGCACTGACAGATATCGCCATCACGATACAAACCCAACACCCACGATCCCCACAACTCCGCCCATCATACCTTGTACCTTTGCACCACACCGCTTCCACACAGCACCATCGTACATCTGCCAAGAAAAAAAAAACGCATCCGCAACCCGAATCAAGACACACACCCATGTCTCCGTGTCCCAATCCAACCCACATTCCCCACCCTAACAATCCAAACTTGTCCCAAACCCGTCCATATCCACCAACCCCCCTTCACCAAAAAAGGACCCCCTCTCGATGCAAACCCCCCCACCACAATCTATCTCCATCTTAGATCTCGTTTGTACCTGACTCCCCCCCCTTTTTTTTTCTCTCCCCTTCTCTCGCTGAGAACGAAAAAAATGCCCCCACCACATACGTCATTCTGCACCCCTGCGAGCGGGCCGTAACCGGCCCAATTGCACTGTGCCAGCTGTACAGCGGCTTTAAAGGGCTTGCAGCGCGACGCACGTACTCTCAGTGTACGGCGCACACACACACGGGTACGGCTGTGCTTGCATGCGCTGTCGCTGTGCGAGGATTTCCCCCCAAAAAAGAAAATAATATGTGGGAACGGTGTCATGTCAGCGCACGGTGAGCACATACGCACACACACGGGCACACGGGGTAAGGATGATGCTGCTGCTGCTGCTGCTGCGCGCGCGCGCGCGTGGGGAAGAATGGGGGATTTTGTGCTATGCCCACCGGTCAGTCTAAAATAAAGTAAGAGGGATCTGCCTTGTTCGCTTTTCTTTTTTTTGTTTTTCGTTCGTTTGTTTGTGTACGACAAACGGACCGATCGTCATATCATATACACATCCATTTGAACGGTTTTGGCCAAGTTTATTCAACTAGTGGGTTTGTTTTGATTTGAGAGATTGATATGGGGGTAAGTAAAGCAAACGATTCGAAAGGACTACATACCTACCTACACTACAAGCTTGATGCCTGTTCCTCAGGCCTGCCTCTGTAGCTCAAAAATTATAACTACCTATTTGAAGATTGCGCGCACGCGAGCGAGCATGCGGGCGGAAACTAACAAAAAAGTTAGAATCCGGCGGTTGATCCTTCGAATGTCGTGCAAGCGCTTGTGTACACGTTACTGGATGTTTTCGATGCGACGAGGGATTTGTACCAGACGTTGAGGTTGAAGGAGAAGAGGGATTATGAGCAGAGTTTGCGTGCGAAAAGATTATCGCGGGAATTGGAGTATTTGAGGGATGAGGAAGAGGAGGAGGGAGAGAGGGGGGATGAGTCGTTGGCGTTGGATCGGTCGGCTGTGAAGCGCAGGTTTGAAGTTGGGGTTAGGGAGGTTGGGGGGAAGTTTGCTGTGGGGGATGGTGAGTTCTTTTCCTCTTCTGTTCTATGTGTTGAGGGATTGATGGAGAGATAATGTTGGACTGACTACTTTTTTTTTTCAGTGATAACTCAAACGGCATTGCAATCGCAAATCATCACTCTCCAATCCGCCCTGATCACGACGTTCCTCTACGGTCCCACCACACCCGACCCTATCTCGAAACACCTTTCCGTCCTGGTAACAGCATCACGAGAAGCAGGCCTCCAAGCCGTCGACGCACTCAGCGCCCAACAACTCCGCCAACTCTCCATCATCCCCACACCACCCCGTTCCACCCGCTCCCCAGCACCCCGTTCTTCCCACCCCCACCGTCTCCCATACCCCGTGACCAACGAAACCTCCACCTCAACCGCCCTCATCAAATCCTCCTCCCGCAACGACCACGACGACCGTTCCTCCCCTTACCCCGCCAAAACCACCATCCTCACCACCACCACGCGGCCTCCCCCACAAAGAACCGACACCGAATCCACCGCCTTTTCCGGCCCAATTTCCTACGCAACCTCCCCCCCGCAACCCGTGTACTGCCCCTACGCTCTCGATCTCCAAAACCACTCCTCGCAACCCCTTTCCTCCAGCATCACGCACTCGACCCCCGGCACCGTACCCTTCTGTCCACACTGCACACGCACTCTCCAACTATCCCCCGGTAAGTCGTGGGAAGTCATCAAACACGACACCCCCACCCCCACCACCACCACCACCTCCCACTTAACCACCACCCCACGAGAGCGCTGTTTCCACATCTCGAACCGCTTCGTGGTGAAATGCCACCGTCCCGGCGCCGACGCGGGATACATGTGTGTGCTGTGCTCGAGGGGCGCCAGCGCCAACGAGACGGTGTGCGGCGATGTGAAGGCGTTGGTTAAGCATGTGTGGCAGGACCATGCGGTGTGGGAGTTGGAGGGGGAAGAGGATGTCGAGGAGTGGGGTCCGGGAGGGGGTGTAAGGAGGAGGAGTAGTGTTAAGCAGAGAGAGGATAGGAGGGATAGTGGGTTGGGGTTGGGGGTTAGTGGGAGGAGGAGTGTGAGTTTGGGACCGAGGAGGAGGGAGGTTGTTGAGGTGGTGGAGTATGGGAGGATGGGGAGGCCGCATTGAGTGTGAGGGAGGGAGGGAGGCGGTGGGTAGGTATGGTTATGATTTCGTGACTTCCCCCCTTTTCTTTTTTTTTTTTTTTTTTTTTGCACTTTTGGTGTTGTATGGTCTCTATGAGGTTGTGTGGTTTGTAGGATTGCACTCTTGCCTCACGATGGGGAGTTTTGGTCTAGTCTGGATTCTTCTCTTCTACCACCACCATACTTTGGATTTCCCCAACGTTTTTTTCCGTCCCGCATACATATTGATTCATACGACATATCTCATGCCTCTCACAATATCCCTGATTTCGGCTTCACGTATTTCCCTCAATCACTCACCTTCTCTCGATTTTTGATATTGTTTTGTACGATTGCTCTCCCTCAAAGGGACTCCTAACCCAAAATCCTCAACATACGTTCTTCATCACCAAATCTCCCCCTCAGTCCGTCATCCAGCATATTCACATGAATATCGATAAGGGCACAAACACACGCATGAGGCAATATATGCGGTGAGTAAATAAAAGAAAGGAAAGATAAATTGGAGGATTAGAAGATGTGCAGACTAAGCCCAACCCGGCCGCGGATATTGTGGATCAGGGCGGCTCGCGTGCGGCCCATAGCTCCGTCAGCGGCTTAACTGGGTGATGACGTCAAAGTGGGACAGGTTGACAGCGCGCGCACGCACGTACATAGCTTACTTCACGAAGAGCGATACTGAAGTGAGAAGAGGGGTGAATGACGGCGGTAGGCTTATGGTGTAGAGATAATGAAGGGATATTGATAGGATGAAGCGTTGGAGATGGAGATGGGTTGTTGATGGTGTTGTTGTTACCCCAGCTTTCTCCAGAAAGTGACTAAATATACGCTAGTCTGAATCGGGGATAGTGCACAGGGCGGCAAGCAGGAGCTCCCCCAGTAAGCCGCCGTCAAACGTGAGGGGAAGCTTTCCTCTAACTACCTCTCCGCTTCCATACTCTTATATTCACCTCTCACGCCCATTCATTCCCCCCAGCATCCCCATACACACCCCCGAAAACACCAGAACAACCATCTCCAACCATCACCATTGCCATTGCCATTGGCCGTTCCTTCCCACGCCGACCATCTCACGCCACCCCCACGATGTTGACGCGACGTGCTTGCGGCAGCGTGCGTAGCGCCATTTCAGCTCTCCCCTCGACGGCAGTAACGACTAAACAAACAGCCACTCGCTCCTTCGCCGCTTTCACTGCCTCGCGGGTCCCCGTTCGAGCACCAGCTCTCGCCGACGTCAAGCCCGATGGTGCTGCTGAGTTTAACCAGCGACAGAAGGAATTCCGCGAAGGCCTGATTGCGGCCCAGAAGAAGAAGGAGCAGCAGGAGAGTAAGTCTCTCCTCTCTTATCGTATTAATCATTTGAAGCATTGCTAACTGTGTATCGGACAGGGGAAGCAAGGCTAGCCGAGCAGGACGACAAGAAGAAAGGTGGCGCCCTGAAGACACTCATCTATGGCACCCCCGAGGGCCGTGAGCTGGACCAAGATATCGAGCGCAGTTTCTCCCAGGTCCTCGCTCGAGGAAAGTATGTGCATTCGATTGTGTTCCACGAGGTCAAGCCCGACAAGGTGGACGAGTACACGGAGCTGGTTGGCAAGTGGTATCCCAAGATGGCTTCCAGTCCCGAGAACAAGGTTCACCTCGTAGGCAGCTGGAGGACCGAGGTGGGCGACTGCGATACGTTTGGTAAGGCTTCTGCTGTCCAGCTTCCCGACTAGGCAGAAGGTACTCGATGCTAACATTAATGTCGTAGTGCACATCTGGGAGTACCAGCGATACGAAGGCTACCACGCATCCCTCAACGCCATCTCGAACCACCCCGAATACCCCGAGTTTGACTCCAAGCTTAGGACGCTCATCAATGCTAAACGATCTTCTCTCATGCAGGAATTCTCCTTCTGGCCCACGACCCCGCCACGTCACCTTGGTGGACTCTTTGAGCTCCGTTCGTACACTCTACACCCCGGAAATCTGCTTGAGTGGGAGACGCACTGGAGGCGCGGTCTCAAGGCCCGCAGGGAAGTGATGGAGGGTGTGGGAGCTTGGTTCGTGCAGATTGGCGAGCTGAACACGGTGCACCACTTGTGGCAGTTTGCAAACTTGGAGGAGCGCAAGGTCCGTCGCGAGCAGAGCTGGAGCGTGGAGGGATGGGGCGAGACGGTACACAAGACGGTGCCCCTGATCCAGTCGATGAAGAGCAGGATTCTTATCCCATGCCCGTGGAGCACTGTCGCTTGAGAAGCGAGTTGAGGTTGGAATCAATTTTCGACAAAACTGAACAGGAGCAAGAGCATTTCCATCATTTCGGATCCCATTGGCGGAGGCGTTTACTGGCGCAGGGAATGGAAGGACGGGGAAGGTGTAAAAATTGAAGTCGGCGGTTGATACTGCAGCAGCTCTTGCGTAGGGAGCGACAGAAGTTGTGCGGGTGTGGGTGCAAGGTGACGGACTATCAGCTACAAGTTAGCTTGGTTCCTCAAGTTTCCTCCATGTTTCCATATACATATTTGGTTTCCTTTGTCAGACGTTTTGCAGTGCGAATTCCTTCTCTCGGATGGTTTTAGTCGCCTTGTAGTGAGCGAAAACAAATTAGGCTTAGCGCGCTAGGGCAAAAACAAGGGAAAAAGAAATTCCCCCCCACACAACGTCATATGGCCCCAACATCACAAGCCAGAACGCGAAAACACCACCTTGCCTACTCGTGCATGAACCTCGACATTTATACCTACCTACCACTATCCAATTCCTATACAGGCCCCCGTCCTTCTCCCTCTCACCCAGCGCGCGTTGTTGCAAAAAATCGACGCGTAACATCGGCCCATCATGGTGTACATCCGGCAGGACAAGCTGCCCAAGCTCAAGGAATACAAGTATCAGGGTGTTGACCACAGTCTGGTATCGCGATATGTGCTCAAGCCTTTTTATACGCACGTTGTTATCAAGTGTTTTCCCATGTGGATGGCGTGAGTAATCACTATACAAACAATTTGATATGGTGGTTCGGACGAGTGCTGACTTGGACGCAGGCCAAACCTTGTACGTATCCCACTACGATGCCACGAGAGAGATCGTAACCTCCGAGCGTCTATAATAATCAGTACATTATGCTGACCCCAAAATCAGATCACCACCCTCGGCTTCTGCTTCGTCGTCATCAACTTCCTGACCATGCTATGGTACACCCCTACCCTCGATCAAGACTGTCCGCCATGGGTCTACGCTAGCTGGGCCATCGGCCTGTTCCTATACCAAACATTCGACGCCGTCGATGGAAGTCAGGCAAGGAGGACGCGTCAGAGTGGCCCCCTGGGTGAGCTGTTCGACCACGGCGTGGACGCGGTCAACACCACCCTCGAGGTCCTGCTCTTCTCGGCGACCATGAATCTGGGCCAGGGCTGGAAGACGGTCCTCACCCTGTTCGCCTCCCTCTCGACCTTTTACGTGCAAACCTGGGAAGAATACCACACCCACACCCTCACCTTGGGCATCATCTCGGGCCCTGTCGAAGGCATCCTCACGCTCTGCATCGTCTACGCCCTGACGGCCTACCTCGGCGGCGGCAGCTTCTGGCAGCGACCCATGCTAGCCTCGCTCGGCGTCTCCAAACGCGACTCTATCCCGGACAGTCTCTACAACCTCGCCTGGAACGAATGGTACATGGTCTACGGCGGCATCGTGCTCGTCTTCAACACCATCACGAGCGCCCTCAACGTCATGAAAGCCCGGCGCGAGCGCGGCCAACGCACGCGCGTCGCCCTCCTCGGCCTCCTCACCTTCCTCGCCGCCTGGGTCATGATCCCCTCGTACCTCTACCTGCAACCCATCATCCTCCACAACCACCTCGTCCCCTTCGCCTTCTACGCAGGCCTCATCAACGCCTTCTCCGTCGGCCGCATCATCATCTCGCACCTGACCAAATCCCGTTTCCCCCGCGGAAACGTCCTCATCTACCCGCTCATCTACGGCGTCGTGGATTCTCTCGGTCCCTTCCTCCAGGAACGCTTCGGTTTCGGATGGCCTTCGGCGCTTGGGAATGGTGTGTACCAGGTTGCATTTATGTTTATGTGTCTTGGGTTGGCGATTGGTGTGCATGCGAGCTTTGTTGTGGATGTCATTTGGACGATCTGCGATTATTTGGATATTTGGTGCTTGACGATTAAGCACCCGTATCAGGAGGTCAAGGAGAATGAGGAGAAGGTTAAGAAGGGGCAGTGATGTGGCGGTCAAACGTGTGGACGAGTAAGCGGGTTTGAGGGGAGGAAGAGGAGAAGAGGAGGGATGAAGACCATGCAGGCTAGCGGGCGCAGAATATAGAAGGATGCCCCCCCTTTTTTGGCTATCATCTTGCTTTTATGAAGCTCCACTTCGCGATTTGTATTTAATGTTTTTCTGTTTTGTTATGTTTTTTTTTTTTTTTTTTTTTTTTTTTTTTCGCATTTTTCTTAAGTTACCTATGTAGTGATTATCAATTCGAACACTACCTACTAGGTAATGTATGTAACATTTTAACGTCCCTTTTACATCCGCCTCCTACACATGTACCTTGGATGAGTTAGGCACGGTCTTAATTTTGTTCATCTGCAACTTTCTCGCAAAGCCTACCTAGATACACATAAACACATACATACACACATCATACAAACCCCCTTTAACAAAAAAAAACCCCTCCCACCTATTTATTTACTACCCACCCTCTACCCTCTACAATACCCCACACAAACCCAACCCCACACTAATCCAATCCAAATCCAACATCCCAACATCTACCTCCACCCCTTCCTTCCTTCCTTCCTTCCTTCCTCCCTTCCTTCCTTCCTTCCCCACCGCTTAGGTTACCTCAAAAAATCTCGTAATGTACCTATCCAGCTAACTCACTTTTATATACGTACAATAAAATAAAATTAAATTAAATTAAATTCAGAAATGTAGGGAGTTGAGCTTAAGATAGGGTTTAGTTATCTCTACTTACTTACCTAGGTAGCTAAGTATAAGTGTAAGTGTGAGTGTAAGTGTAAGTATAAGTATTGGTGTTAGTATTTGTGTTTTTGTTTTTGAGGGGGGGTGAGTAGGTTTTGTGTGGAGGGGTATTGATGGGGTTTGGA